>JARBWK010000002.1:195615995-195661740 GCA_030556195.1 Anolis apletophallus | reverse complement strand
CCCGAGATCACTCCGCTCAGCAGAGCAAAACCTGCTGGAGATTCCACCGATCCGCCTCTGCCGCCTATCATCAACTAGGCAGCGCTCCTTCTCAGTAGCAGCTCCAACGGCCTGGAATGCCCTGCCGGAGGAGGCTAGAGCCATACGGGAGCTCGCCCCTTCCGCAGGGCCTGTAAGACCTTCCTTTTCAAGCAGGCCTTGTTGACATATAACGCCTCTTGCTTTCAATCGACTTATGACTCTGTGTTACCGTTTTTGTCACTCAGTGTAATTTTAACAATGTTTTAATGATGTTTTTTAGTATCATTTTTGTTATTTTTATGGTTATAGCATTGTTTTATTTTGTTCGTGAGTCGGCATGAGTGTTGCCTGCCGATCACTATGTATGTCTTGTAACCCGCCACGAGCCCTCGGGAAGAGGCGGAATACAAATGCAAATAATAAATAAAATAAATAAATAAATAAATAAAAAGTGCTGTCAAGCTGCAACTGCATTCATTCCATGGAGTAGATCAGGCCTTGGCCAACTTGGGCCCTCCCTCCAGGTGTTTTGGACTTCAACTCTGCCAATGAGTGCTAGTACCCCACTAAACTACAACTCCCAGGCAGTTAAAAGTGGTGTCAAACTGCATTGCATTCACAGTGTAGATCAGGCCTTGGCAAACTTGGGCCCTCCCTCCAGGTGTTTTGGACTTCAACTCTGCCAATGAGTGCTGGTACCCCACCAAACTACAACTCCCAGGCAGTTAAAAGTGCTGTCAAACTGCAACTGCATTCATTCCACAGTGTAGATCAGGCCTCGGCAAACTTGGGCCCTCCCTCCAGGTGTTTTGGACTTCAACTCTGCCAATGAGTGCTGGTACCCCACCAAACTACAACTCCCAGGCAGTTAAAAGTGGTGTCAAACTGCAACTGCATTCATTCCACAGTGTAGATCAGGCCTTGGCAAACTTGGGCCCTCCATCCAGGTGTTTTGGACTTCAACTCTGCGATTGAGTGCTGGTACCCCACCAAACTACAACTCCCAGGGAATTAAAAATGGTGTCAAACTGCAACTGCATTCATTCCACGGTGTAGATCAGGCCTTGGCCCGCCCTCCAGGTGTTTTGGACTTCAACTCTGCCAATGAGTGCTGGTACCTCACCAAACTACAACTCCCAGGCAGTTGAAAGTGGTGTCAAACTGCAACTGCATTCATTCCACAGTGTAGATCAGGCCTTGGCAAACTTGGGCCCTCAATCCAGGTGTTTTGGACTTCAACTCTGCCAATGAGTGCTGGTACCCCACCAAACTACAACTCCCAGGCAGTTAAAAATGGTGTCAAACTGCAACTGCATTCAATCCAGTGGTGTCAAACTGCAACTGCATTCATTCCACGGAGTAGATCAGGCCTTGGCAAACTTGGGCCCTCCCTCCAGGTGTTTTGGACTTCAACTCTGCCAAT
Source organism: Anolis apletophallus (assembly GCA_030556195.1). Taxonomy (NCBI): domain Eukaryota; kingdom Metazoa; phylum Chordata; class Lepidosauria; order Squamata; family Anolidae; genus Anolis; species Anolis apletophallus. Next base: position 195,660,296 of record JARBWK010000002.1, on the reverse strand, counting down.
GAGTGCTGGTACCCCACCAAACTACAACTCCCAGGCAGTTAAAAGTGGTGTCAAACTGCAACTGCATTCATTCCACGGTGTAGATCAGGCCTTGGCAAACTTGGGCCCTCCCTCCAGGTGTTTTGGACTTCAACTCTGCCAATGAGTGCTGGTACCCCACCAAACTACAACTCCCAGGCAGTTAAAACTGCTGTCAAACTGCAACTGCATTCATTCCACGGTGTAGATCAGGCCTTGGCAAACTTGGGCCCTCCCTCCAGGTGTTTTGGACTTCAACTCTGCCAATGAGTGCTGGTATCCCACTAAACTACAACTCCCAGGCAGTTAAAAGTGGTGTCAAACTGCAACTGCATTCTACAGTGTAGATCAGGCCTTGGCAAACTTGGGCCCTCCCTCCAGGTGTTTTGGACTTCAACTCTGCCAATGAGTGCTGGTACCCCACCAAACTACAACTCCCAGGCAGTTAAAAGTGCTGTCAAACTGCAACTGCATTCATTCCACAGTGGAGATCAGGCCTTGGCAAACTTGGGCCCTCCCTCCAGGTGTTTTGGACTTCAACTCTGCCAATGAGTGCTGGTACCCCACTAAACTACAACTCCCAGGCAGTTAAAAGTGGTGTCAAACTGCAACTGCATTCATTCCACGGTGTAGATCAGGCCTTGGCCAACTTGGGCCCTCCCTCCAGGTGTTTTGGACTTCAATTCTGCCAATGAGTGCTGGTACCCCACCAAACTACAACTCCCAGGCAGTTAAAAGTGGTGTCAAACTGCAACTGCATTCATTCCATGGAGTAGATCAGGCCTTGGCAAACTTGGGCCCTCCATCCAGGTGTTTTGGACTTCAACTCTGCGATTGAGTGCTGGTACTCCACCAAACTACAACTCCCAGGCAGTTAAAAGTGGTGTCAAACTGCAACTGCATTCATTCCACGGTGTAGATCAGGCCTTGGCCAACTTGGGCCCTCCCTCCAGGTGTTTTGGACTTCAACTCTGCCAATGAGTGCTGGCACCCCACCAAACTACAACTCCCAGGCAGTTAAAAGTGGTGTCAAACTGCAACTGCATTCATTCCACGGTGTAGATCAGGCCTCGGCAAACTTGGGCCCTCCCTCCAGGTGATTTGGACTTCAACTCTGCCAATGAGTGCTGGCACCCCACCAAACTACAACTCCCAGGCAGTTAAAAGTGGTGTCAAACTGCAACTGCATTCATTCCACGGTGTAGATCAGGCCTCGGCAAACTTGGGCCCTCCTTCCAGGTGTTTTGGACTTCAACTTCCACCATTCCTAACAGCTGATGTGCAGAACACATCATGCGATGTGCGGGGCTTGACGAATGCAAGGCCGGGGTTAAAATTGCTGGAAGAAACATTAAAAATTCCCTGTAGTAACCTATGGATGTGAGAGCTGGACCACAAGGAAGGCTGAGCGAAATAAGATAAGTTGCTTTTGAACTGTGGTGTTGGAGGAAAGTTTTGAGAGTGCCTTGGACCGTGAGAAGATCCAACCAGTCCATACTTCAGGAAATAAAGCCCGACTGCTCACTGGAGGGAAGGGTATTAGAGGCAAAGATGAAGTACTTCGGCCACATCATGAGAAGACAGGAAAGCTAAGAGAAGACAATGATGCTGGGGGAAATGGAAGGAAAAAGGAAGAAGGGCTGACCAAGAGCAAGATGGATGGATGGCATCCTCGAAGTGACTGGCTTGACCTTGAAGGACTTGGGGGAGGTGACAGCAGACAGGAAGCTCTGGCGTGGGATGGTCCGTGAGGTCACGGAGAGTCAGAAGCAACTGAACGAATAAATAGCAGGGCCAAAAACAAATTGTACAGGAATTTTGGGATTTCTTGTCTTTGCTTACTTGCTTAGGTGATCCCTCGTAGCTCGAGGATGGTGGTCTTTCAGATGTGGTGTCTTAGCGGTGGGTTCATAGGTGACTGGCTGGCCCCATTCTTGATCTGCATGTTCTCCTACAGTGAGAACATTGGTTTCCAGGTGTAAGGTGGTCCCGGTCAGGGTTGCCTTAATGCCCCTTCCTCTTGGCACATTTCTCCCTTTCTGCAAACAAACCGAAAAGGCTAGCTACTCTGTTTAGTGGACATTTCTCCCTTTCGCCCTCTGTTCGTGCCTCTGAATTCTGCAGCAGTGCTGGTCACAGCTGACTTCCAGTTAGAGCCAGGCATGTAGCCAGGGGGGGGCCTAAGGGGGCTTCAGCCCCCCCCCCCGAAATTCTCAGGGTGGTCCGCGAAAAGGCCTTACTGGTACAGTATTTAAACTGTTATGTTTATTCATATCATGATCTGATCACCATGCTCATTATATCCCACATTAATGGGGTTATTGGGATAACAATACAAAAGGTTTGCTAGGGTAGACCCACTTCCACCCAGTCTCAGCCCCCCGAACCAAACTTAGCCCCCCGAATCAAAATCCTGGCTACGGCCCTGGTTAGAGCACTCAAGGGCCAGAGACTTGGCGGTAGATCTGTAAATGACTGTGGAGAGCTATTCTGCATCCACATGGACTTCCTTTCACCCTCCATTTGTGCTTCTTCAAAATCCACAGCACTGTTCGTAACAGCTGACCTCCTTTTTTAACACTCGAGGGCCAGGGCTTTCCACTTCTCAGTGTGTATTCCACATTTTGTTAGGTTAGATTTAAGCCCATCTTTAACTCTCTCTTGTTATCCACATTCTGTTTCCTACTCTTGAGTTGGGAGTATAGTAACTGCTTTGAGAGACAGTGATTGGACATTCGGATAACATGACTAGTCCAGCGGATCATTACTTCAATGCAGGTGGTCTTTGCTTCTTCCAGCACGCTGGCATTTGTCGGCCTGTCTTCCCAAGAGATTTGCAGGATTTTTCGGAGGCAACGCTGATGGGATTGTTCCAGGAGTTGAGTGTGACATCTGTAGACAGTCCACGTTTCATAGGCGTCTGGCAGGGTTGGGAAGACAGTCGCTTTATAAACAAGCACCTTGATCTCCTTACGGATGTCCCGGTCCTAAAGCACTCTCTGCTTCATACGGGAAAATGCTGCACTCACAGAGCTCAGGCTGGTGTTATATTTCAGTGTCAAAGTTGACTTTGCTGGAGAGGTGGCTGCCAAGGTAGCGGAAATGGTCAACATTTTCTAACGTTACACCATGAAGCTGTATTTCTGGCATTGCAGATGGATTGACTGGTGCCAGGCATGTAGCCAGGGGGTACCAGGGGCTTCAGCCCCGACCCTCTCAGGTGGTCCCCGCAAAAAGGCCTTACTGGTACATTATTTAAACTGTTATGTTTATTCATATCATGATCTGATCACCATGCTCATTATATCCCACATTAATGGGGTTATTGGGATAACAATACAAAAGGTTTGCTAGGGTAGACCCTCTTCCACCCCAGTCTCAGCCCCCGGAACCAAACTCAGCCCCCTCCGAACAAAAATCCTGGCTACGGCCCTGACTGGTGCCTGCTGGAAGAGCACTTTGGTTTTCTCGATGTTCAATGGGAGGCCGGGTTTCTTGTAAGCTTCTGTAAAGGTGTTTAGAGTGGCTTGTAGGTCTTCTTCTGAATGCACACAGACAATGTTATCATCAGCATATTGGAGTTCTATAACAGATGTTATTTTGTAGTTGGATGGACAGGACGCACAATTGCAATTGGCAGGGCTCATTGCTTTGGGATTATTTTTTTATTATTATTTAAAAGAAATTTTATTGGGAAAGACAAGTACAGAAAATAGCATATTAAAAACAATACATGTTATGTAAACAATAGAACGACTCCATTGAGAAGTCTACAGGTAACTGAAGAGGATAGGAAAGATTGAGGGAGGAAAGGGGAGGGATAAATAGGGAGTTACAGGGTTAGGAATGGAGAGGGTGGTAAGAGAAGAGGGAAAAGGGGGTCCAGACAATTTGGGATTCCAGAAGAGGTAAAAGAGAAGATAGAAAGGAAGATAGTGAAAGTTAAGAAACGATGTTGACTTCACATCTCATTACTTAGGACATATTTTGTGAAATAAGACACTTGGGGGATAAGTAAGATTATGGTCTTACATTTTTTGCATTTAGCTGCTTTCTTTTAACTGAAATTTTAACATAATTTGTAAAGCAAAGCCTGTTACAAAGGTACTGTTTAAAGCAGTGTTTCTTAACCTTCCTAATGCTGCGACCCCTTAATACAGTTCCTCATGTTGTGGTGACCCCCCAACCATTATTTTCATTGCTACTTCATAACTGTATTTTTGAGGGGAGGGGGGTTGATTTTGTCATTTGGAAGTTGTAGTTGCTGGGATTTATAGTTCACCCACGATCAAAGAACATTCTGAACTCACTAACAATGGAATTGAACCAAACTTGGCACAAAAAAACTCCCATGGCCAACAGCAAATACTAGAAGTGTTTGGTGGGCATTGACTTTGAGTTTGGGAGTTGTCGTTCACCTACATACAGAGAGCACTATAGACTCAACAAGGATGGATCTGGGCCACACTTGACACTAAGCCTCAATATACCCAAATGTGAACACTGGTGGAGTTTGGGGAAAATAGTTCTTGACATTGGGGAGTTGTAGTTGCTGGGATTTATAGTTCACCTACAACCAAAGAGCATTCTGAACTCCACCCATGATGGAATTGGGTCAAACTTCCTACACAGAACCCTCATGCCTTGAAGGGACTAGCTGGCGTGAACCTCCGTCCCACCTCACACACTCTCCCTCACCCCACACATGCGCATCATGTTGCCATCCGCCAGGCACGCCTGCTCTCCCCTCCCTGCTTGGAGCCTCAGAAACAGCCCTCCTCTTGGCTGGGAGGCCTGCCAATCACAGCAGAGTAGAGCTTTAGGTGGGAGAATTCGCAGTCTGTTTCCAAAAAAAGAGAGAAGGACACGTGGAGAGATCTTCAATCTTCTCTGCCAAAGGGCTTCCTAAGACCATCATAAATATTTGTTTTCTGATGGTCTTTGGCGACCCCTCTGAAACTCTCTCGCGACCCCCCTGGGGGTCCCGACCCCCAGGTTGAGAAACACTGGTTTAAAGCCTCAAACCTTTTATATTTATATTTTATATATTGTAATTCTGAAAGAAAAACGGTTAGCCTTATTTAAATTTTTTTGTTAAAAACAGAATATGGAAAAAATTCGGAAAATGATTTTATGAAAAAATGGTCCGCCAATTTAGGTTTTGATATCTCCATTGAAGATTGGGAAAATGTTTGGAGGGTAAAACAGAGATATACCTACGCATACTGCCTAAAAGAAAATGTATACAAGATGATATATAGGTGGTATATCACCCCTCATCAACTATCAAAAATCTACAAAAATAATAATGACATCTGTTGGAAGTGTCAAGAGGAAAGGGGGACTTTCTTCCACCAGAGGTGGACATGTAAAATTGCCACCTTGTTTAGGAACATGATCCACAAAAATATTCAAAACATTTTTCATACCAAATGGGCAAAAAAAACCCCGAAATCTATTTTGTTAAATATTGCTTTGGGATTTTGTGGAATTGTCATCTTATATGTTTTTTAAAGCTTTCTTTGCCAATGGTTGCTGGTGCCCCACCAAACTACAACTCCCAGGCAGTTAAAATTGGTGTCAAACTGCATTCATTCCCCAGTGTAGATCGGGCCTGGGCATACTTGGGCTCTCCCTCCAGGTGTTTTGAACTTCAATTTCCACAATTCCCAACCGCTGGTTGAAAAAATAAATTGTACAGGAATGTTGGGATTTGTTGTCTTTGATTCTTGGCTAATGCCTTGAATCCTGGAACAAGTCCATCAGTGTTGCCTCCGAAAAATCTCGGGAAGACAGGCGGACAAATGTCAACGTTCTGGAAGAAGCAAAGACCATCAGCATAGAAGCAATGCTCCTCCGCCATCAAGTCCGCTAGACCAGATCACCATCTCCCAAAGGCCTGATCACCATCTCCCAAAGCATACTCCAAACTCAAGAATGGCAAACGTTACGTTGGTGGACAGAAAAAGAGATCTAAAGATGGGCTTAAAGCCAATCGTAAAAACTGTGGCATAGACACTGAGAACTGGGAAGCCCTGGCCCTTGAGCGCTCTTACTGGAAGTCAGCTGTGACCAGCAGTGCTGCAGAATTCGAAGAGGCACGAATAAAGGGCGAAAGGAAGAAATGTGCCAAGAGGAAGACTCGTCAAGCCAACCCTGACTGGGACCACCTTCCACCTGGAAACCAATGTCCTCACTGCGGGAGAACATGCGGACCACAGCCACCTATGAACCCACTGCCAAGACACTGGACTTGGAGGACCATTATCCTCGGGCTACGAGGGATAGCCTAACCTAATCAACGCCGTTATAAATGCTTGTGGCCTTGAAAAAACCCCGTGATTCCATAGCAGTGAGTCATGGCATTTAAAGTGGTGTCGAAGTGCATTAAATATACAGTGTAGATTAGTCATGGGCAAACTTGAGCCCTCCCTCCAGGTGTTGGGACTTCAACTTCCACAATTCCTAACAGCCTACCAGATGACTGTTGAAACTCCTTTAACTGGAATGCTAGGGAACAGAAGTATTATTATTATTAGACGTATTTAAACCCTGCTTTATCTTCCCCGAAGGGGTCTCAAAGTGGCGTAACATAAAAGCATTGGCATAACCATTTAAAATATGCAAACATCCAAAAAGGTCAAAACCACAAATGTGCAGGACTGACCTTGATGGGGTTGACTGCATAATTTTGTCTTACCATTCAGCTATTGATCCAATGGATCTACTTAGAAATTCCTGTAAGGATCATTTATTCATTTATTTGCTGTATTTTTCCCCCTTCTCTATCTCAACACCAAAGGGGACTCAAAGCGGCTTCCAAATTGGCAATTATTCAATGCCATATTAACATTAAAACATATGAAATTACAATACACATTGAGCATTAAAACCATGAAAATCATAGAACGCTAACATGTAAATACTTTCAATGAGCTGTTAAAACAGAAGCCATTCCAAACACATGGCAATCACTTCGTAGCTGCATATAGCCCTGTATTACTCTCCAAACGCTTGGTTCCAAAGCCAGGTTTTAACTTGCTTTCTGAAGGACGGGGATGGGGTGGGGCAATCAAATTTCACTGGGAAGGGAATTCCACAGCCGAGAGGCCACCACTGAGAAGGCCCTGTCCCTCAGTCTGGTTGCCATAATCTTGGGGTTTCCATCTTTCTTTCCATCTATGCCAGTGTTTCCCAACCTTTTTTGAGCCGCAGCACACTTTTTACATTTGCAAAATCCTGGGGCACACCACCAACCAAAATGACACAAAATGACACTCTAACACAGTAATACATATAGTTAATATGCTTTTAAATGTATTTATACATTCAGTGTGAAACCCGGACCTGTTTCAATGAACACAACATAGATATCCTGGCAGGAATGGCAGAAAGACACAAACTTCCCACACAGAACTCCCATAACCAAGAGAAAATGCTATAAGAGTTTGGTGGGCATTGACCTTGAGTTTTGGAGTTCACCTATATCCAGAGAGCACTGTGAACTCAAACAATGTTGGATCAGGACCAAACTTGGCATGAATACTCAATATGCCCAAATATGAACGCAGATGGAGTTCAGGGGAAATGGACCTTGACATTTGGGAGTTGTAGTTGCTGGGATTTATAGTTCCCCTACAATCAAAGAGCATTCTGAACCCCACCAATGATAGAACTGGGCCAAACTTCCCACACAGAACCCCCAGGAAGCAAGAGGAGGTCTCTACTTGGGGAAAGGGAGGCGGGTCTTCCCAATGCATGGAGAGGGAGAGACCAAGTAGACAATGGGTCGGGTTGTTTGTAATTTTGTGTCTTTATTGAGGTAGGTTTCTTAGGGTTTTTATACTTCAACACACTAGACCCTTCCCCCCCCTTCCTGGAGGTTCCAATTTTCCACGGCACACCAGATGATCGCTCACGGCACACTGGTTGGGAAACACTAATCTATGCAACCGTGAAGCCAACAGGAAATTGAAAGTCACCTGGGAAGGTCAAGAACTTGAACACTGTTTCCATCCTAAATATCTCGGTGTCACCTTAGATCGAACACTAGCATACAGGAAACACTGCTTGAACACCAAGCACAAAGTAGCTGCACGCAATAACATCCTGCAAAAACTTACTGGCAGCACATGGGGTGCAGACCCAAAATTAATAAGAACATCAACCTTGGCCTTGTCTTACTCAACTGCCAAGTATGCCTGCCCTGTTTGGCATAGGTCTGCCCATTGAATGAAACATGCAGAATAATCACAGGATGTCTTAAACCTACACCTATTGATAAACTCTAGAAGCTAGCTGGCATTGCCTCCACTGATGTGCGATGGGAAGTTGCAATAAGGTTGAACACTGTGAAAGCCACCCACTACATGGCTACCAGCCTCCTCCCAGTAGACTCAAATCAAGAAAAAGCTTTATGAGAACTACCGCTCCTCTTGGCGTCCCTCCTGCAACAGCAAGAGTATCCCTCTGGGCAGCTAAACCAGGAAATCCCAGCTGGATGGCCCCTCGCGAGTGTCTTCCTCCAGGGGCAAACCAAGAATGGGCAACTTGGATGTCCCTGAATAGACTCAGAAGCAGAGTGGGCAGATCAAAAGACAACCTGGCAAAATGGCACTACCTAAAAGAATCCCCTACCTTGTTGACTGTGGAGCAGAACAGACAACTCTGCATCTGTATGCTTGTCTACTGTGCCCTGACTCATGTACAGAGGAGGAATTGTTGGAGGCTACAGACAATGCCGTTGCTGTTGCCCATTTTTGGTCCAAAGTTATTTAGCTGCCTGCACACCTTCTATTTTTATCGGTTTTATATTAATTTATGCAATGCTTTTGATACGAAATAAATAAATAGCCTTGGTGCAAAGGGTCCTCAGCTCCTCCTCGCTTTCAGCCATCAAAGTGGTATCATCTGCATATCTAAGGTTGTTAATGTTTCTTCCAGCAATTTTAACTCCAGCCTTGGATTCAGCACGCCGAATGATATGTTCTCCATACAGGCTGAATAGATAGGGTGAGAGTATACAGCCCTGCCTCACTCCTTTCCCAATCTTGAACCAGTCTGTTTTAACATAGTCTCTTCTTACTGTTGCTATTTGGCCGTTATACAGATTCCTCAGGAGACAGGCAAGTTGACATGGTATCCCCATACCACCTAGAACTTATATACAAATATGTGAACATTAAAACAGGATTAAATATAAACAATATTTTTTAAAATTCCAATTAAATATATATGATTCAATGCTTATTTCACATAGACTCAGAGGTTTCTCATTACAGTCATGCAACACACCTATGCACTACAGCTGACACATGGATGTGTTGCAACACATACCCTGTTTCCCCAAAAATAAAACCTCCCTAGCATGATTTTTTTCGGACTTTTTGAGGTTGTTCAAAATATAACCACTACTTCAAAAATAAGCCCTAGTTACGGTTTATTGTTTAAAAAGTCAATTTAAATAGTGTCCAGACAGCTATACGTTAGCCCTAATACACATTTTGGAGCAAAAAGGAATATAAGACCCTGTCTTACTTTTAAGGAAACAGGGTAATTTGGAAAGCTCTGCTCTGCTCTACTGGTGAATGTGGAACAATACATTCCATTTCATTTTACACATATTGGACCAATGGAAAGCTCTTTAATCTCAGCAGGCTGAAAGCCAAAACCAAGATCCATTATAGAACTCAAGTATGCTAATGATGATGTAGACCAGAGGTGCTCATTAGGTAGCTCGGGGGCTACTAGTAGATCTTCGGCCCTCTTCCAGGTGATCTTCAGGCCTCACCAGCTGGATAGGACACTCCTGCCATGTGCGCGCGCACCCTGCGTGGATGCGTGCTCCTGCTGCTGGCTTCCGCTCTCGCAGTGCTTTTTTTTTTGCCTGCGGGGCATTGCAGGAAAAAGGAAGCACGAGGCGGGGCCTCTGGAGGGAGCGCCCTGCCTCTCTCTCGTCCAGAAGCAGCTGTGCAGCCTCTGTTGTCGGCGAGACAGGCAGGGCGGAGCGCTCCCTCTGGATGCCCCGCCTCGTGCTTTCTCCTTCCTGCAATGCCCCACAGGCGGTGGTAGAGCGCAGGCGGAAAACAACAGCAGGAGCATGTGCGGCGGGGGCGCAGGGCGGCGGGGGCAGGTAGATCTTTTGGACTTGGTTGTTTTAAGAATAGCTCGCATGCTGAAAATGTGTGAGCACCCCTGATGTAGTCTGTGCTCATTCAGAGAAACACCTACAAGTCACGTTAAATACCTTTGCAGAAGCATACAAAAAGTTTGGTCTCTCACTGAACGTCGAGAAAACCAAAGTGCTCTATCATCAGGGTAGCCCTGAACTGCCAGACTGGCTTAGTTAGGCCATAGTGTGTAGTGTTATTACTATAGTTGTGCAAATTGCTATTGCCATTTAGTACTGTATGTTAGATATTTGTGGTTTTTACTGTATAACTTTTTGTACCATGGTGTGTTTATTGGATGTTGTGAGCCGCTCCGAGCCTTCGGGGAGTGGCAGCATACAAATTCAAATAAATAAATAAGTAAATAAATAAATAAATAAAATCAGGCACCAACCAATCCCTCTGCAATGCCAGAAGTACAATTGAATGATGTAACTCTAGAAAATGTTGACCATTTCTGCTACCTTGGCAGCCACCTCTCCACAAAAGTCAACATTGACACTGAAATATAACACTGTCTGCCCTCTGCAAGTGCAGCATATATTTTTTTGGATGAAACAGAGAGTGTTTGCGGATTGGGTCATTTGTAGGGATACTGAGATGCTTGTTTATAAAGCTATTGTCTTCCCAACCAGCCTGTGAACTGTGGACCGTCTACAAACGTCACACCCAACTTCTGGAATGATTCCATCCGTGTTGCCTCCAAAAAAATCCTGCAAATCTCTTGGTATTATTTTACTTCATTATTGCTGTTATTATTACATTTCCATTATTTTACTCTATTATTATTTTTATTACACTTACTATTTGACTCTCTCATTATTACTGGAAGGATATGTAAGCACATTTTCATTGAAGAAAGTTAAAATAATGGTTTGATCAGAGTTGGACAGACTTATCTTAAATTACAGTTTGATGTAAATATTCAAAAACATTTAACTTACTGATGCCTCAATTGACGTAATTTTATTGGTATCTATTTTAATTTTGAAATTTACCATTAGCTGCTGCATTTCCCACCCTTGGCTTATACTCAAGTCAATATGTTTCCCCAGGTTTTTGTGGTGAGGTTAGGTCAGGGGTGGGTAAATTGCAGCCCGCGGGCCGGATGTGGCCCTCCGGGAGATGCCATCTGGCCCACGGCTTCCTTCCCGAAGAGAGGGAGGCGAACTCCAACTGGAGTAGCTACAAAGCAACGTGTTGCTTTGTGTCCGTATGGGAAAAAAGGAAGGGAGGGAGGGAGCAGAGTGCCTCTTCCTGTCCCTTCTGCGGCTCCAGAAGAACTTCCGCAGGAAGCTCTACCTCCCCGAGGGTCTCCTGCTCGATGGCTCACTCAGGGCGCTGGGGCTTGGAGCCGCAGAAGGGACAGGAGGAGGCACTCTGCTCAATCCCTCCCTTCCTTTTTGCCCATAGGGACACAAAGCAACACGTTGCTTAGTAGCTGCCCCAGTTGGAGTTCACCTCCCTCTCTTCGGGAAGGAAGCCACAGGCGAGAAAGAGGAGGAAAGAGGAAGAGAAGAGGTAAAGGGGTGTGTATTTACCAGGCATGTGGTGAGCATGACTGCATGGAGCGCCGATCCTTTCTTGTAGAAGCAGGACCTCACATTTGCATGTATTTGTGTAGCAGCAAATTGGGAGTTATGGAACTCCAAGTGGCAAGTTACCTCTTACCAAAACGGCGGCATGGACGTGCGGGCGCAAGGATGAGGAATCACGCAACAACTTCACTGCTCAACATGAAATCAAAGATTTATTGCTTAACACCAGCTGGTGGGGTTGCCCACAGAACGTGCTGCGATAAGGGGCAAACGGCCCCGGTCATCCTTAACACAAAGCTTATATACCCTTCATGGCGGCATCCACAAAAGCCCGCCCTCCTTCATGAACATTTCACAAACATCATTGGCTGGTGTTACAGAACATTTCATTAATCCAATAAAATATAACATTTCCATATGCATCATCTTAATCCTCCTATTAGTTAGATTACAATGAACATTTCTATGGTAGTCTTTCCCACAGTACAACTATCAGTGTGCTGGGACTCTTGTGTTCCCAACTTGCAACATTTGGCTTCTGCAGACTCCTTGCCAGCAACGGAGGGGGCAGAATCCCTCTGCTCATGCGCAGTTCTCATCCATTTGGCACTAAGGTAAACAAACCTCATGCTTTGTACTGTTTAGACAAATCTGAGCCTACGTTATCTCGCTAGGCACGGGGTGTACTTTTGGCAAATCACAGCATTGGCCAGAAACACCAATCATAGTGTTACATTCACGGAGCCTGTGCCTGCCTGATTCTTGGCACAGAAACCCACTTTTCTAAGCTCTACACGTGTGCAGCATCACTCTCTGACTGTACTGTTGCTGGAAATGTACCAAAACCGCTTTATTTGAACTGCTGGGTTGGCAGAAGCTGGGGCTAAAAGCGGGAGCTCCCCCACTGTTATTTCATTTCATTTTAGTGGTTTTTATTATTATTTTATAATAATTTTATTATAATAATAATAAAATAATATAATAAATAATATAATATAATGTTATATATTATAATTTCAATATATTATAATGTCTATATAGATATACTATAATATAATAATTATGATATTAATACTAATAATATATGAATATTTCTTGATATATTAATATGTTAATATTAATGATGTGTAATATATAGTAAATATAGTAAATAAATAAACTATGTAGATTAGAATGTAGTTCAGCCTTTAGGTGCGGCCCTCCATAATATTTTTGGCTCTCGTGTGGCCCCTTGGAAAAAATAATTGCCCACCCCTGGGTTAGGTGCTTATATTCGGGATGGCTGATACTCGAGTATATACGGTACTTTACCTTCAACTCAAGAATGGAAAACTGAATGTTGGTGGACAACAAGAGAGATTTAAAGATGGGCTTAAAGCTAACCTTACAAAATGTGGAATACAAGCAAACCCTTGTCGGGACTTCCTTCCATCTGAAAATCTATGTCCTCACCGCAAAAGTCCAGAGTAGGTCTCCACAGTAATTTGCAGATCCACCGCCAAGACAGTTGGAGCATGTGAGAAATCAATGTGTGTGTGTCAACTGTAAAAAAAGAAGCACGAAGCTGATTGGTCAGGCTACACCCAGGGAGCTGGCTGAGCCTGGGACTTTTGGTTACTGTTACATTTTTTTAGGCTTGAGCTATGGGTGTACTTTCAGAGAGAAGCAGAGAGAGATGAAGTGTACTCTTGCTTCGTGAGCTGCTGAAGGGAGATTTCTCCACGTGGACAAAGAAAGACCATTTTAAATCTCTCAATCTCTCAAAAAAGGACATTATGCGAGTCAATGCAACTGATCACATAATTGTAAACATGTTGTTCTGAATTACAAAGAGTAAACTACTTGTTTTTTATTGATCATCTGCGTGGCATATTTTCTTTCTCTGACAACTCTGTGAGTTAATCAAACGTGAACTACACGTGGTTTATTTCACATTACGCCACGGATTCTATCTTTGGAAAACAATCATTTGGCCACAATTGATTGCCCATGACATTTATTTATTTATTTCCAACATTTCCACCCCGCTCTTCTCAACCCCCGAAGGGGGACACAGAGCGGCCTAACAAAGGCAACAATTCGATGCCGAAACACAGTATAAATACAATATAAAACCAAAAACATTGAGCATTAAAATACATTAAAATACAATTAACATTAATACATCATATACATTCACTTAAGTTAAAAACAGTGTTCCGTCCATAATAGGAGCATTGAGCCATATCCATCAACTTGCCATTACAATTAATCCAAAGTGCTGTATTGTGCTAATGTGCAAACGCCTGGTCCCATAGCCAAGATTTCACTTTTTTCCTGAATGCCAGGAGGGATGGTTGATCGTATGTCACTTAGGTTGATCGTATATCAATTGGGAGTGCGTTCCACAGACGGGGAGCCACCACCGAGAAGGCCCTATCTCTCGTCCCCACCAACCGCATTTGAGAAGTCGGTGGGAGCGAGAGCAGGGTTTCCACAGATGATCTTAAATTACGAGGTGGGACGTAGCGGCAGATGCGTTCGGACAAGTAAGCTGGGCCAGAACCGTATAGAGCTTTAAAGGTCAAAACCAGCACTTTGAATTGAGCACGGAATTGGACAGGCAGCCAGTGGAGCTGACACAACAGGGGGGTGGTATGCTCCCTGTATGTAGCTCCCGTTTGTAATCTGGCTGCCGCCCATTGGACTAGTTGCAATTTCCGAACTGTCTTCAAAGGCAGCCCCATGTAGAGTGCGTTGCAGTAATCTATTCGGGATGTGACCAGAGCGTGGACGACCGTAGCCAGATCAGACATCCCAAGATACAGGCGCAGCTGGCACATGAGTCTTAACTGTGCAAAAGCTCCCCTGGCCACCGCCGAGACCTGGGGTGATGTTCTGAAGCACTTTGTCAGAATTTTTTAAAAAAATTCCCAAAGAAAGGCAATTTTATATGACCAGAGTGTCTGAAATATCCTGGATACCTACAAGGACAAACACAATAAATGGTCAGAACAAAATGCCAATTGAAGAAATGGAGTACATGTAGTGACCTTTTAAAGCCATAAAAGCAGTTGCTGGCAACTGGAGTCTTTCTACCTCAGCTGTTGTAATTTATTTTAGTCCAAAACAAATAGAATCAAATTTCTGATAAGATATAGTTTGGAAATTTGCATAGAATTCAGTTCAATGTCATTTATATCCTCGTTAAATGGGCTATAGCATTGTATTCTGACCATGTGTGCCTTCCTTGGCTTCTAGGTCTGCCCGCTTTGATTTCACATAAAATGCTTTTCACACAAAAGGGATTTTTTAAAAAAAAAATCATCAAGGAACCTGCTATGCAAATATGTGGGCGATTCTCAGCTCTGAAATACCTCCTATAAAGAGTCATAAATCAAACCTTGAGGTTTCTTTCATTTCCCCTTTTCATGCATCATATAACAATGGCAATTGCAATGCTGAAATTGACGTTTGGGTGCATACAGCATGAATATGTATTTTACAACAATCCTTGTTCACATTTCCTGGAGGTGTTGTACATTTTGCTAGATGTCGATTTCTCACTGAATCAATGCCCATTCCTTTTAATGGCTAGGAGCAGCTAGAATACACCTCACCTGTTTGAACTGTGGCTGAAGGAAGCATTTTGATGGGGTTTTTTTTTTTTGCAAAATAGAAACAATACTGTAGCTTGCAACTTCCTAATATGAAGTGGATTTCAATAGTTTGCCGCTGTTGGTTTCTACATTATTACTAATTTTTCAGGCCCTTGCTTCTTCCTCTTTGCTCCAGTTTTACAATAAGTGGCACTTAGAATCAAAGAAATACGGTCTACATGTTCCATTTTGTCCTGAGGCAGCAGGAAGCCCAGAGAGCTTTCCTTTTTCAATTTGATTATGAGGTTTTAAAAAAAGGAGAATTGTTCATATATTGGGATCTCAGGCTGCCCGCTGCCTCAGGAAATAATGGAACATGTATTTTGTATTTTATTCTATTCTAAGATGCCATTTATTATAAGACGCATCTAATTTCAGGGGAAAAGCTACACACACACACACACACATATGAAAAAGCACCTGGATGGAGAGAAAGAGCGAATGAAATCAACACATTTGGTATCTATGAGCAGATTTAAAGTACCATAGTCCTGTGATTCTAAGATCCCATTGATTGTACGATGCACATTTATTTATTTATTTACAACTAGCTTGGGGACCCGGCAGTGCCCGTGTCATTTGAGAAAGGCATTGTGTGTCAAGGTGGGTCCTTATCAGATGTTTGTGTGGCTTTCAGTGGTTTCCGGAAGTTAGCGAAGGTATTGCAAGTCCCATCATCTGTGGTGTACCCTCCTCCAAGCTGCAGTAGGGTGTAGAGTGGGTCACAGGGGCCCTGTGTGCCAAGTTAGGTCTTGATCCATCATGAGCAGGAGTTGCAGTGGTATCATGAAATTAATGAAGGTACTGCAAGTCCCATCATCTGTAGCTCACCCTCTTCCAAACAGCAGGAGGATGTAGAGTGGGTCATGGGGGCTCTGTGTGCCAAGTGTGGTCTTGTTCCTTCAGTAGAAGGCGTTGGAGTGGTATCATGTAAGTAGTGAAGGCACTGCAAGTCCCATCATCCATGGTCTGCCCTCCCCCAAGCTGCAGGAGGGTGTAGAGTGGGTCAGGAGGGCCCTGTGTGCCAAGTTAGGTCTTGATCTATCATGAGGAGGAGTTTCAGGGGTATCATGAAATTAATGAAGGTACTGCAAGTCCCATCATCTGTGGTGTACCATGCGCCAAAGTGCAGCAGGATGTAGAGTGGGTCACAGGGGCCTTGTGTGCCAAGTTAGGTCTTGATCTATCATGAGAAGGAGTTTCAGGGGTATCATGGAATTAGTGAAGGTACTCTAAGTCCCATCATCTGTGGCCCACCCTCTTCCAAACAGCAGCAGGATGTTTAGTGGGTCATGGAGGGTTTGTCTGGCAAGTTTGGCCTTTATCCATTATTATTGGGAGTTGGAGTGGTATCATGAAATTAATGAAGGTACTGCAAGTCCCATCATCTGTGGTGCAGCCTCCTTCAAAGTGCAGCAGGTCATGGAGGCTCTGTGTGGGCCTTTGGGTCTGTATTATTGAATGAGGGTCACAGTGGTCTTAGGAAGTTAGTGAAGGTACTTCAAGTCCCATCATCCGTGGCCCCCCTCCCTCAAACTGCACCAGGATGTAGAGTGGGTGTTGGGGGTGGGGCGGTCTGTGCGGCAAGTGTGGTCTTTTTCTGTGTTCTAAGGGGCCTAGTCAGGAGAAAAAAGAAAAGTAAGTCTTACTGTGAATAGGGAAGGAGGAATGGTGGCCAATCAGAGTCGGTGTAGCAAATGCTGTCTCTGTGCCAACCAATCATGGTGTTTGAGGCAATGGTGTCCAATCAGAGGCGGTTTAGCAATGAGGCAATGGTGGCCAATCAGAGGGGGTTTAGGAAATTCTGCCTCTGTGGCAACCAATCATGATGTTTGAATGTAGGGGGTGGGACTTTAGAGGCCGGGACTTTAGAGGCTGGGAGCCAATCAGAATGCTGGCACATATCCACAAACCCACAAACAAACAAACCCATATACAAACTTTCAGCTTTATTAATGTATAGAGATAGAGATAGAGATTTACAATATTTCTATCCCGCCTTTCTCAAGCCCGAAGGCGACTCAAGGCGGCTTACAAATTGGCAAACTCAAACGAACAAGCAGGATTTGAAGTACCAGCAATATAAAGCATATATCATCAAGTAATGGCTTTCCTTTCTTTATATCATATAAATATAAATATATACTATAAATCTCACATCCAATTATACAATATATTCAGGGATACAGGGTAGGTATGCGGTGTACCGCAGTTTCCCATAGGTATTTATTTATTTATTTATTTATTTAAAACTTTTGTACCCCAGCCTTCTCACCTCTTTTGAGGGACTCAGACCGGCATAACAGCAAATATTCCATGCTATACAATTTAAAAACAACTACAACAACATATTAAAATACATTAAAACCCAGCATAAAACCACATCGCCATTAAAACAATTCCACTCAATCTGTAAACGTGGTCAAACATTCAGTAAATAGCCAATCTCAGCCTATTCTGGGAAGGCTTGATTCCACATCCAGGTCTTCACCAGTCTCCTGAAGGACAACAGAGAGGGGGCAGATCTAGCATCACTTGGTAGAGAGTTCCACAGCCGAGGGGCCACCACAGAGAAGGCCCTGTCTCTTGTCCCCACCAGCCGTGCTTGCGAAGCCGGCGGGACCAAGAGCATCTCCAGAGGATCTTAATGTTCTTGATGGTTCATAGGGGAGAATCCGTTCGGACAGGTAAACTGGGCCCGAACCGCATAAGGTTTTGTAGGTTAAAACAAGCACTTTGAATTGTGCTAATTGGCAGCCAGTGGAGCTGGCGCAACAAGGGAGTTGTATGCTCCCTGTACCCTGCTCCTGTTAGTAACCTGGCTGCCAAACGTTGGACTAATTGCAGCTTCCGAGCAGTCTTCAGAGGCAACCTCACGTAGAGTGGTTGTGTGGATCCACATGTAATCCGGTAAACATACGACTCTATGTCACAGTAAACTTTCCATTCCATCACAGGTAAGTGTATGAATCTCAACTACACAAGTCCAATCTGCACTGAAGTCTGTCATGGAGGGTGCAAGGTCCAAGCGTTATATTCAAGTCCAAAAGTACCTCGGTGGTATCAGGTAAGTAGCTGTATTGGCGGAGCACTGTAAACTCCTCCAAATTGAACCTCGTAGTTCACACTGTGGGACTGTTTCTTCGTATCCTTACTAAATGAACCCAAGATACAACGAAGCAAATGAAAGCAATTAGGGAAAGCGCACACCTGAACCAGAGAAAAGAGTTCCGTGGACTTATAATCCGGGTTATAATGTTGTGTCTCACCAATCATTATTTAAATAGTAGGAATTTGTGAAAATCCAGACTTCTACAACTGTTAGACTGCTGGCCACTATAGGGTGCATCTAGAGACTGTAGAATGAATGCAATTTGACACTGATTTAACTGCCATGGTTCAATGCTATGGAATCCTGGGAGTTGTCGTTCGAAGAGACACCCACACTCTTTGGCAGAGAAAGCTAAAGAGCTTGTAAAACTACAGATCCTATGATTCCATAGCATTGAGACTTCCACAAACAGGTAAAGACCTTTTTGTGCCAGCAGGCATTTGGCAATCATACAATCATCTGCTGGGGTGATTGTACGTGAGATCTGGGGGAGAGGGATTGTATTTACAACGGTAGGAACTTTAATAGTGGCAGCTATTTATTTACATGTAATACAAAAGTGATACATGCCACCAAGTTTTACAGTCCTTCAATATAGTCGCCAGCATTGTGTACAATCCGTTTCCAGCAATGTGGAAGTCGTAGAACACCTGTTGCAGCGCCTGTTCTGTTGATAGTTCAAATGAAGTGGTCTACTGCCGCAAGAATCTCTGGAACAGTTCTGAAGCGAATGCCACGAAATGGTTACATAAGAACATAAGAAGAGCCATGCTGAATCGGGCCTCAGCCCATCTAGTCCAGCATTCTGTGTCACACAGGCCCACTGGTTGTACACAGGGATCTCTAGCAGAAAGGAGGGCAAAACCCTCACCTGCTCCCGACCCCCCACAACCAGTACCCGGGGAAATCCTGCCTGCCTCCATCAACACAGAGGTGGCACTTGGATGTCCATTTCAGTAACTACTGATTCCCTTGGTATCCATGAATCTGTCTAATCCTGCCTTGAAGCTGTCCAGGCTGACAGCTGTCACAACCTCCTCTGGAAGTGAGTTCCATAACCCAATGACCCTCTGGGTGAAGAAATATTTCCCTTTATTAGTCCCAACTTTCCTACCTTGGAGCTTCAGGGAGTGCCCCCTAATCCTAGTGTTGTGTGACAGAGAAAATATTTTTCCTTTATTCACCTTTTCTATCCCATGCATGATTTTATACACTTCGATCAAGTCACCTCTTAAACGCCGTCTTTCAAGGCTGAAAAGACCAAGGCGTTGCAACCTGATTTCATAAGGGAGCTGCTCCGTCCTTTGGATCATTTTTGTTGCCCTTCTTTGTACCTTTTCCAGTTCCGTTATATCCTTCTTGAGGTGCGGTGACCAGAATTGTACACAGTACTCCAGATGTGGCCTCACCATAGATTTGTAGAGAGGCAATACAACATTTCCTTCATCTTAGGAATTAAGTCAAAGTCATAAGGGCTTAAGTCTGGGGAGTGTGGTGGATGGCACATCACTTCCCAGCCCCAATGATAAGAACAAATCAGCCACAGCTTGTGCTGCATGTGGCTGAGGATTGTCATGCAAAATGATAGGGGCGTTCTGCAGAAAGTGTCGCCGTTTTTTCTCAA
The DNA here is from genome assembly GCA_030556195.1 of Anolis apletophallus. Classification (NCBI taxonomy): domain Eukaryota; kingdom Metazoa; phylum Chordata; class Lepidosauria; order Squamata; family Anolidae; genus Anolis; species Anolis apletophallus. The sequence goes on along the minus strand of JARBWK010000002.1, from coordinate 195,640,197 downwards.
AGCTGGTCTGAGATGGTGTTCCAAAAATTAGCAGTAATACCGTACATTGACGGTCTGATGTGGGGAAACGGTAAGCGTTAGGATGATACCATCACAGTCATACAGGAGAATCACCATAACTTTCACATTGCTGGGATTCTGACAAAATTTCGAACTTTGTGGTGACCCGTAATGATGCCATTCGTTCAATTGGTGTTTCAGTTCTGGCTGGTACGATCAGGCCCAAGTCTCATCCAGTGTAATGATATGGCGTAAGAAAGCCTCTCATTCATACTCATAGTGCTCCAAGTGGGTACAAGAAGCATTGTATCATAGCCATTTCTGCATTTCCGTCAAATGATGTTGAACCCATTGTGAAGCAATTTTTCTCATCCCCAGGTGTTCCTTCAGAATGTGGAGCGCAGTCGTATGAGCAAATCCTGTGTTTTGGGCCAGCTCACAAATCGTATGGTGTCGATCACTGTCTTCAAGTGAGGCAACAGCATTTATTTCCGCTTCGCTGACACTAGGACGAACTGGCCAATGCATTTTGGCGTCCTTAGTTGAAGGCTTTTACCCACTTTGCCACTGTAAAGACAATGCAGATTCCCAGCAAGTCTCTTGAAGACCTTGATGACACTGTCGTGCTGTACGACCTCTGCCACATTCAGTCTTTATCCAACTCCATTGTTCTTGTTTCGAAAACATCATGACAACACTTACTTTAGACTGCAAGCTAATACGAGGCTCAGTTCTTCGCGTCACTCCGCATGCACGTGACGTAGGAAGGGCGAGACGTTTTGCTCAAAGGTAAGGTAGGTATGTAACTAACGTGTGGTATATGCGACATTCTTTGGTTTCATTGCATGTTGTCTTTACAGCAGTGTTGCCACTATTAAAGTTCCAGCCATTGTATTATATTTCAGATGTTTTTTAACCTAAATCCACACAGTACTATTTGGTAATTTAATTTTTTTTTTCTGTATTCCCCTTGTTTCTTTCGCTGCCACAGAGAGAAAAGCGGGGTATAAGTAAAGTAAATAAATAAATAAAACCACATTAATTCTGCAGTGTAGATGTGCTGATAGCCCAGCCCTACAGTCTTTATAAGTCTATGGTCTTCTGTATCAGATGAATATCCATGAAGGTTTATGCCAAACGAAACCCGATAATGTTTAAGATGTCACTATATGTATTTAGGATATAGGATTAATCTGCCCAAAACTTCCACAAATAAAACGGCCTTTGAGTGGTGGCCAGAATACATTGACGCACGTGCCACATTAGCCTGCTGGAAGGGAACATTCCAAAGAAGGATCGGAACAGCATCTTCCTTGTGCAGAAATGCGTAAAGTGCTTGGGAAATTGTAATTCTGTACAATGATAAGGAAGGGCCATATTACAGATTTATACATATTTTCATGGCATGGAAGAAGCTGACAGGGCTTTTCTTCTCTCTTGACAGCTGATATTCACATTCTCTAATACAGGTTGAGTGTTCCGTTAAAGACTAGGGACCAGAAGTGTTTTGGATGTTGCATACATAATGAGATATCTTGGAGATCGGACCCAAGTCTAAACATGAAAGTCATTTAAATTTCATACACACCTTATGCACATAGCCCGAAGATAATTTTATACAATATTTGTAGTAAGGAAACAAATTTGTGTGCATTGAACCATCAGAACTAAAAGTATTGCTAGCTCAGCCATCCATGTTGACTTTTTTGGATTTTGGAATGTGGTGCAGCTGGCTGGGAGTCAACTGCATAAGATCTCTACTAACCAGAAGGTCATGGGTTCAAGGCCTGCCCGGGTCGGGGTGAACTCTTGATCAATTGTGTAGCTCATTGTCTGTCTATGTATGTTGTGTGTCTATGGCATTGAATGTTTGCCTGTACACTCCCTCTATACCTGGGACGTCGTCCTCTTCCACCGAGCGCGCAGCTTCGGGAGGGACGCACATGGAGCGGTGAGGGAGGAAGGGGACACCCGCCTAGCCAGCCAGATCAGCCAAATCAACCCTGGCGATCAATGGGGTGACAGATGTCGCAGCCAGATCGCCCTCACATCCAATGTTTGCCTGTATATGTGCATTGTGATCCGCCCTGAGTCCCCTGCGTGGTGAGAAAGGCGGAATATAAATGATATAAATAAATAAATAGATTCAGTCTATAAACCTGAATGGCAGTAGATTTAGAACTAAGCACAATTGTAATACACAGTTCCTTTGCATTAATTTGGATTTTAGCAGGGCATAAGACAAATCAATGGAGGATAAAGCTATCACTGGATGAATCATTATTAGATTATATTGGTTTATTTATAATTCAGTGGTTCTCAACCTGTGGGTCCCCAGGTGTTTTGGCCTACAACTCCCAGAAATCCCAGCCTGTTTACCAGGATTAGGATTCCTGGGAGTTGAAGGCCAAAACATCTGGGGATCCACAGGATGAGAACCACTAATATCCTGACATTCTCCTGAAAACCGGACCTCCAAATAACATACAAAATAATATACAATATAGCAGACCTGGGCAATTGCTGGCCCTCCAGGTGTTTTGGACTTCAAATCCCAGAAATCCTAACAGCTGGTAAACTGGCTAGGATTTCTGGGAGTTGAAGTCCAAAACACCTGGAGGGCCAGAAGTTGTCCAGGTCTGCAATATAGGATTGAAGGAGGGTTGGAAGACCAGTGGTCTTCCAGATGATAGAAAACTACTATCCCTATCAGTCATATGTATTTGTCCAACTTTCAAGGGCTGATGGGAATTAGAGCCTAACATATTTCAGTGGAGGGACTTCATGTTTAGGAACACTGAACCATTTGACACCAAATGCTGAAAAACAGCTAAAGGAAGCCCTTCTCCTGCATGCAAGCTTTCCAGTCATATCTTAATCCATAAATTGCTCTTTCAAAAAATACACGCACAAACAAAAGCAAGATTTGGCTCTGGGAAATATAGATAAGGAACAAGAGGAGCAAGTGATTTTGTTCCAGATAAATCTGGAAAAACCTGCACTCCGTTGAGCAGTAGAGTAGTCTTTGGTTTGTAGGCTGTCATGGTGGAACACGAGGCACAAATGGAAATTCACAAATGATAATTTCCATCTTTCTTTCCTCACCATGAGACATGAATATGTAACATACGAGCATTGCCCTACTTTTACACATTCACGAACCAGCCATTGCATTGCAAAAGTTTTCTGCAAGCTCTTGTTCTCATGAGAATCACGTGGTGTAAGTATCTGATGTATTTTTCTACATACTGTATTTCTTTAATTCTAAGAAACACTTTTCCCCCAATATAAACATCTCTAACAATAGGGTGTGTCTTAGAATTGCAGGTGTATCTTAATTTTTTGGTGGTGGCGGTGCATCTTACAATCAATGGCGTCTTACAATGGAAGAAATCTCTCTCTAAATATAAATGCTCGTGTCGTAATTAGTAGCCTCTAAACAAAAAAACCCACTGAACGAAAACACATCAAATTTGGCCACAAAACGCCAAACAGTACAAGGTGTGACCAACACTCTGAAAAATTTAAGAAATCAAAGACAATTACTTACAAATCCAAAAACAGTTGGGAGACTACATTTCCCAACATGCCCCATGCCCAAGGCGGCCAGCGCATGCGTGGTGGTGTCTGACTGGCTCCCACTAGCGTATCTTTTTTTATATATATATAGAAAATACGAATAATATATAGTACTAGCTGACCCGGCCACGCGCTGCTGTGGCGTAGTCTTCCTTCCTTCCATCCTTCCTTCCTTCTCTCCTTCCTTCCTTCCTTTTCTCTTCCCTCCTTCCTGGTATTCTTCCTTTTTCCTCCCCTCCTTCCTTCCTTTCTTCCATCCTTCATGCCTTCTACCTTTACTTTCCCCTCACCTCATCTCCTTCATCCTCCTATCCTTACTTTGTCCTTCCTTTCCCCTCCCCTCCTTCCTTCCTTTCTTACATCCTTCATTCAGCCTCAGGCCCCTTCCAAAGGCCTGGGAAAACTTGGGCCTTTCAGATGTTTTGGACTTCAACTCCCACAATTCCTCACAGCCTCAGGCCCCTTCCAAAGGCCCCTTCCAAAGGCCTGGGCAAACTTGGTCCTTTCAGGTGTTTTGGACTTCATCTCCCACAATTCCACACAGCCCCAGGCCCCTTCCAAAGGCCCCTTCCAAAGGCCCCTTCCAAAGGCCTGGCCAAACTTGGGCCTGTTAGGGGTTTTGGACTTCAACTCCCACAATTCCTCACAGCCTCAGGCCTCTTCCAAAGGCCTGGCCAAACTTGGGCCTTTTAGGGGTTTTGGACTTCAACTCCCACAATTCCTCACAGCCTCAGGCCCCTTCCAAAGGCTTGGGCAAACTTGGTCCTTTCAGGTGTTTTGGACTTAATCTCCCACAATTCCACACAGCCCCAGGCCCCTTCCAAAGGCCCCTTCCAAAGGCCTGGCCAAACTTGGGCCTGTTAGGGGTTTTGGACTTCAACTCCCACAATTCCTCACAGCCCCAGGCCCCTTCCGAAGGCCTGGGCAAACGTGGGCCTTTCAGGTGGCTCCTTTCCTGAAGTGGCTGCCCAGGGAGCACCGGCAGCACCAAACTGTCAAGAGGGAGCTGAGGGAGAGCGGCAGCGGGATGGAGGAGGAGGAGAGGATGGCGCTGGGCACCTGCTTCCGCCGCTGCCGCCGTCGCCACCTTCCTCACTTGTCATGCGGCTTCAGGCGAGGAGGTAGGAGCTGCCGCTGCCGCCGCCTCCACTTGGTAGGCGGCGATGGGAGGGGGCAGGGAGCGGTGGCCCTCTGTGCCAATGGGAGGGGGACTGCGCTGGCCGGAGGACTCCCTCAGCTTGGTGAGCATGCGCAGTGGGGGGTTTTGGATAGCGCCATTTTTTTCCTGGCGCAGGGGTTTATGGGGGTTGTAGTTTTTTTTGTTTTTCGGGGTTCTGGTGGCTGTTTTTGGGGTTTTTTGTGTTGTGCATACCTCTTGTGTGTGTCGTGGGATGTGGCCTGGTTTGGTGTGTCTGCCTTGTGTAGTTTCTTTGTTTACTGGCTACTTCCCATGACAGCTCTCTTTTTATATATATAGAAGATAACATTCCTTGGTCATTGTTTGGCTCCTCTTTCTTTTGTTCCCTTCCTGAAGAGAAATCGCCTCCTCCAACCTTCTTCTGGGCTTCCAGGCGGGCAGGCAGGCTTCTCTACGTGAGCTAGGCCGCGTCACCGTGGCAACGTGGTGGGCGTGTCCCGCGCAGAGCCGAGCCCCCTCAGGCCCGCTCACTTTCCCCGCCTCGTTTATTCCTCTTCCCAAGCACCCTCTTAAAGCGGAATTGATGCTTTTAGCAGAAATAATGCTAGGAGAGAGTGCTGCTCAGTATAGGCTTCAGAATATTGGGGTAGCTTGCCAAGTAATAATAACGGGAATAAGCTAATATGATTAGTAGAAAGGCACAAGCAGTGATTTGCCAGGGAACATCGAGTGCCTTTTAGATAAGAGCGGCCCTGATAGGCCGAATGCTAGCAATATGCTTTTGTTTACAATGTTCTTGAATGAATAGATAGTGTGCATGGCAATTAGAGACTTCTCCGTGAATGCTAGGGAGAAGTTGCATAAATTTGTAACAACTTGGAAACACGCTGCACCAGAGCAGATAGCATAGCCTGAGAATCAGAATTAATACATACGCCACAGTTTATTAACAAATAGGAATGAGATGCTAGAATGCTTTGTTTAATTGGGTAATAAAATGAGTTCATGTATGTCAGCCAATTGCAAGTGATGAAGATGGGAGGGACCAGGGCTTTGCAGCCATTGATTGTATAAAACCTGTGTGCTGGAAATTATCTGGGCTCTGCCATATTAGCAGCCTTATGCTAAGCAGACTCCGTCAGCTGATGTAATCAATAAACTTGGCTTCATTTGGACCAGTATCAATTGTTGCGTCATCCGTTCCTGTGCCCGCACGAAAGCCGCCGCTTGTGAGTCAGAAAGTAACTGCCTGAAGGAGTTTTGGGACTCCAGATTTCTGCTACACTCTCACAGTCACATGATCCTCCCCCTGGAAGTCCGCCTCCCTTCACCATCAAGAGATATCCTTCCGCCACCTCAGGCAATCCCCTGCGTGATGGCTCCCCGGAGATGGCGTCACCGCCCTGGGCGAGGCGGGGCTTTGCGGGAAGGGGTCCTCCGGGGGCTTTAAGGCAGGAGAAGCGGAAAGAGGCCCAGCGGAGAGGGGAGAAAGCGAGGGACTCTTTGTGAAGGGCGGGGCCTCATGGAGGGATCTTCCTCCGAGGCGGCGAGACGCGACGACAGGGCCAAGATGGTAGTGCCCTGTGGACTGGGAGGGCTTTGAGAGGCAGGCCAGCACTGGGAAGCAGGCCCTGCAGGAGGAAGTGGAAGAGGATGAGGCTGGGAAGGAGAAAGAGGCAGGGAGGGAGGAAAGGAAGGCAGGCCTCTGAGGGAAGAAGGGAAAGAGCCCACCTGCTCTTTGAAGAGAATTGGGAGGGGGAGGGGAAATAACAGCAGCAGCAGCAACAACGAATATTTTATTTATATCGGATATTTGTACCCCGCCTTTCTCTGCAACCATTAGATGCCTCCATGCACACATCCCGGCCCAAATGGGGAGGGAGAACCAATACCCCAGAAGACAGGAGAAGCATTCAAAATTGTCACAGTCAGAGACAAGATTCAAGATGTTGGAAGTGTAGAAAAGAAGAAAGGAATTTACATCATATGTGGTGGGGCTGTCGGAGAGTAAGGAAATTCTGGAAGAAAATATATAGAGAAATTCAGATAAGTCTGGGTATAAAGTTTGAAATGAGGCCAGAGTACTTATTGCTGGGATTGTTAGATTTTAAATTGGAAAGGAACCTAGAAAAACTGTTTATATATCTTATCGCAGCTGCCAGATTAATCTTGGCAAGACGCTGGAGGGAGAAGGAAATACCCACTCTGGATGATTGGAGGACGAAAATCATGGAAATTATAAAAATGGACTGCCTAACAACATCGCTAAGAAATAATGTGAACTTGGAAAAAACGGACTGGGCATCGGTTATAGACTATCTGAGGAAGAATGAGATTGACTGGATAATCAAAATATGAAGATAAGAGACATATTTTAGCTACAGTACGTTTCTTTTTTTTAAAAAAATTCTCTTTCTTTTCCCTCCTTAACTATTGTTCCCTTTCATTAGTACCCGAAAGTTAGATACTTGTTGTAAGAAAAAGACTGAAGTTCTAAGATTTTTGGTTGGGAAAAGGCTACTTTGATGTATTGCAAAACTACTGAAACCCACGCTAAGACTCTTTTTGTTCTTTCCCTTTTCTGTCCCTCTCCTCTCTTCCCCCTCCCCTTCCCCCCATCCCTTTGCCCCTTTCCCTTTTCTACCTCCCTGTTTTAATACTCATGTTATGTTTTGTTTTATCTGTTGTAAAAGCTAAAAAAACCTATATTTTTTTTTAAAAAAAAATTGTTACACCCCAGCATGATCCCCAACCTGTTTCCTTGGTCAAGCCAGACCACAGTCATGTTAATTCATTGAGGCCTGCTAGGCCAAAAGGCAAGCCGCAGCCAGGCAGTGTTTGCAAAGATTCCCAGGTCATTCCTTGTTCAAGGCTAAGTAAAGCTCATCTCCCTCTCGGCCCAATAAGCGGAGATGGAACGACTCCCTTCTCCTTCCCAGGTGCCTCTGCTAATTGGAATCACATACCATTCCCATGTGAAAGGCCTAAAGAGAGGCCAGCTGGGATCTGTTTTGAGAACTGACTTTCGACGCATTTGCGTCGAAGGGATCAAAGCCTTGGGACCTAAGATGTAGCAGTATCTGGAGTCCCAAAACTCCCAAGGCAATACCTTTTGTCTTAGGCTGTTGTTTCTAGCGAGTACAAGGACAGGATGACGCGACAATTCTTACTGCGATTCAGGAAACCAGCTTTATTTGCATGACATCAGCTGATGGGTCTGCCCCCCCCCCCCTGTGCAGAACAATGCTGCTGGAAGACAGAACCTCGATACTTCTCAGTAAACAGGTTTTATACAAACAATGGTGGCAATATTTCAGTCCCTCCCATCTTCATGCGTTGTTATTGGCTAGCATTCATAAACCCCTATTTCTCTATCCAATTAAACAAAGCATCTTTAGCCTCTGAATCTTATTTGCTAACAAGTGTTGCGCAGCATTAATTTTCATTTCCATCGTATGTTATCTGCTCTATGTGCAGCTTGTTCCTAAATCGTTACATGTTTCTACCCAGCTTCTCACTGTTGCCTGCCAAGAGAGAAGCTTCATTTGCCATGCGCGTTCCCTAGCCCATTCACAAACTTTGTAAACAAACCCGCATGGTGAGAGCTAAGCCAATCACGGCTGTTTATCTTTCTAGAAGCACATGGTGTTCCCTGGCTAATCACAGCCTGTGCTTACTAGACCAATAGTAGCTATCTTTTGGTGAGCCAATCACAATTGTCTATTCTGGGACTGCTGCTGGCAAGCTGACTCTATTATCCTAATTCTATGCCTGTTCTAAGCAGCACTTTCTCCTGGCGTTTCTTCTGTCAAAGCATCAATTTCTCCTTCATTACCATGGGTATCTTTCGTCAACTTTGCATTTTCCAAGCCAAGCTTCACGGAACCTTGTCTGGCCGCTGGGCCTGCTAAGAACTTTGTTGCCAAGAACTTTGTTTGCCAAGCTTTAAGCCAAGTATTTACCTTTCCTGGATTTAGCCCGTTTGGGGCAAGAAGATTCTCTTTGCTTTGTTCCTGCATATACCAAAGGACTATAATCTTGCCTCCTGCCTCTTTGGACAATTGCTGCTATCTATTGATGCTTTAAACATCTTTAGACTATAATCCTAGTCTCTTTACTATATATTATATAGTCTAAATAAAGCATTTTAAACGTGGTTAGTGTCAAGAGGATTACTGAGGGGTCTTTCAGGTCCTTGGGTCGCAACAAAAATGATCTAAACAGACAAGAGAGAGGATGGGCCAAAACTAGCACAATGAAGTTCAACAAGGACAAATGCAAGAGACTCCACTTTGGCAGAAAAGTGAAATGCAACGTTACAAAATGGGGGACGTGTGCAAAAGATCTTCTAATTTTAAGTGTAGCAGCACAGAACTTAGCAACACTATAAGTTATTGTATTGTTAGAGTCCAAAAGCAGCAGGGAATGTTAGTATTAGTATTACTATTAATACTAATATTATTACTGTTGTCGTTGTTGTTAAGCAGACCTTCTCATAACACCAGACTGCGCCACAGCAACACGTGGCCGGGTACAGCTAGTATGGTATATACATGTTAGTATGTATATAAATGTGTTGGTTTGTTTATACCACCCTTTTGGACCCAGAGCTGAGGTAAAGAAAAAGAACAAATCGGATGGACTGTTGCCAGGTGAAGTGGCCTTCTGTCATTATTATTTTATTTATTTTATTTGCCTTATTTGTACCCTACCTTTCTCACCCTGAAGGGGACTCCGATCAGCCTTACTATAGGCAACAATTTGATGCCCTAACAAACAAACAATAAGATAAACATATACATTAAAAAATCTTAAGAATTAAAAAAAAATCCAATATAAACATTAAAAACAATTATTAAAGCCGCACAGTCCAAAATTATAGTCAAGGCCATTCCAGTCATGATTCCACATATTCCATCTTCTCTTACTGCACTGAGCTTCTACCCAAAGCCATGGTCCCAGAGCCATGTCTTCAGGAGGGAAGGGGCTAACCTGATTTCACTGAGGAAGGAGTTCCAGTTCCAAGGGGCCACTACTGAGAAGGCCCGGTCTCTTTCCCCCACAAACCGTACTTGCAAAGGAGATAGGACCAAGAGCAGGCCAGAAGATATTAAATTCTGAGATGGTTCATAGAGGAAGATACTGTACATTCAGACAGATAAGCTGGGCCAGAACTGTTTAGGGCTTTATAAGTTAAAGCCAGCACTCTGAATTGTGCTTGGTAATAGATGGACAGCCAGTGCAGCGGACACAACAGAGGGGTTGTATGCTCCCTGTATGCTGCTTTGGTGAGCAAACTGGCTGCTGCCCTTCATGTGAATGGGAAAGAAGGGGAGTGAAACCATTTGGCTGTTGCTCTGAGACACGTGTATGGGAGGGAGGGAAGACAGAAAGAAAGGAAGGAAGGGAGAAAGAGAAAAACGAAAGGAAGGGAGAAAGAAAGAAAGAAAAAGGAGGGGAGGAAGGTAAGAAAAGGAAAGGGCAAAAGGTATGGGGGAGGGAAAGGAAGGAAGGAAGGAAGAGAAAAAAGACATGGGAAGAAAAAAGGGGGAAGTTGTATGAAGGAAAGTAAAGGAAGAAGGAAAGAAAAGAAGAAAAGAGAGAAGGAGAAGGTATAGGAGGGAAATGGAGGAAGGAAAGAAAGAGCCTCAAAGAAAATGCAACAACAGGTATATATCCTAGTATCTTTAAGTGAATCTTATTCATACATGCGAGATTTGCACATTGAAGTGATAACTTGAAACATGCAGATGTTTAATTTTTTTTTAATGTGTCTATTTTCCCAGAGAAAGATGAACTGTCTCCCTGTGGCAAAAACTTGTGATATAATAGGCTGACAAGACTTGTCAAGCCCACTGGCTGTTAGTCTTCCTTTTGGTCCACGTGGGAACCAGTGACACTGCAACGCTTTCCGGATATTACAAGGGATTATGAGGCTCTGAGTAGGAAGCTGAAGGACCTTGAGGCATAGATTGTACTTTTGTTTTCCTCCCAGTTGAGGGATATGGCCCAGGAATGGAGAGAAGAAGAGTGGAGGAGAACAAATGTTTCTGCAAATGGTTCCACCATGAAAAAATTGGTTACGTGGATTTTGGTCTGTGGTTTCATGAAGATGGACTTCTGGCAAGGGATGGGTTGAACCTCATAGCAATTGGCACAAATGTTTTTGCTAAGAGCCTCACAAATCTGATCAGGAGGGCCTTAAACTGTATTTTGTGGGGAAGGGTGACAGTATTTTTGATGACAGAGGTATCAAGTGCTGGAGAGGATGGCCCATGGTCTTTGATATCTCCATTAATGCATAGAGCAGGGGTGCTCACACTTTTTCAGCATGCGAGCTACTTATAAAGCAACCAAGTCAAAATGATCTACCGACCCACTACTCAGAGAGCCATAAAAGCAAAATATTTGGAAATTTATTTCAGTGAGAGCCGTATAATATATTTTAAGACTGAATTCAACTAAATGTGAGTATAATAAGCCCCTGAATTTATTCATAATAATAATGATGATAATATTCATTCAGTCTCTGCTGCTACTACTACTAATAATAGTAACAACAACAACAACAGGTTCCTAGAGTAGAAGGCGACCTCTAAGGGCCATCCAGTCCAACCTCCTTCTAGCATAAGGGAAAAACACAATCAAAACATTCCTCACAGATGGCCATTCAGCATCTGTTAATAATAATAATATTAACAACAACAACCATTGGTTCCTAGAATAGGAGACCTCCAAGGGCCATCCAGTCCAACCTCCTTCTGCCATAAGGGAAAAACACAATCAAAGCATTCCTCACAGATGGCCATTCAGCATCTGATAATAATAATAGTAATAATAATAATAACAACAATGGGTTCCTAGAATAGGAGACCTCCAAGGGCCATCCAGTCCAACCTCCTTCTGCCATAAGGGAAAAACACAATCAAAGCATTCCTCACAGATGGCCATTCAGCCTCTGATAATAATAACAACAATGGATTCCTAGAATAGGAGGAGACCTCCAAGGGCCATCTAGTCCAACCTCCTTCTGCACCTGGGCGGCGTCGGGAGCCTGCGAGGCGGGACTGAGCCTTCCTCCCGCCCAGCCTACGATCTACCAGGACACCCTACGCGATCTACCAGTAGATCGCGATCAACCTAATGAGCACCCCTGGCATAGAGCATGGGGAACAAACAAGATGAACTTGAATTCTTAACACAACAAAACAAAGAGAATTATCTCAGGATGTCGGCAACCATCTTTGAAAAATCCTGAAGAACAAGAGAAGTTCCAGTCTGGAGGGAGGAACATGTCTCCATCTTGAAAAAAGAATGGAAAGAGGATCCAAAATGTTCATCCAGTTTGCCTGACATCAATACCAGTGAAGAGTCTAGAGCAGATAATTAAACAGACAGTCTGTAAGAACTTAGAAATACTGTCATCGCAAAATGTCAACATGGGTTTCTGAAGAACAAGGCATGCCAGACTAATCTTATATCTTCTTTTCGATAGGGTTATAAGCTTCGTAGATGAAGGGAACGCTGTGGATGTAGCATATCTTGATTTTGGTTAGGTCTTCAACCAAATCCCCCATGATATTCTTGCAAAAAACTAGTATAATGTGGGCTAGTCAATGCTACTATTAGTTGGATTTGTAATGAGGAATGGGGCACGCTTGTTTTCTGCTGCACTAGAGACTAGGACATTCTCAACATATGGCAGCCTTATAAAAGAGAGAGCCTCAGAAGCCATCAGCAGCCGTGGGTTCCTTGACTGAATCATTCACCTTTCCTATAGTCTTCGTTTTTACCTACTGTCTACCACCTTTACTACTCACCATCATCCAGAAGATTTACATTGCCTTACAACAGCTAAGTTCAGTTATCTTGACATCTAGTGTGCATTCAAGTCTAATTTACTGTGGGATTCAATCTTTTTGTCACATGGAGGAGGGGGCAAGCCTATTTTCTGCTGCTCTGGAGATTACAACACACAGCAATGGATTCAAATAGCAAGAAAAAAGATCCCATCTAAACGTTATGAAGACCTTCCTAAGGGTGAGATGTGTTCAACAGTAGAATATATTGCTTTGGTAGAGTCTCCTTCTCTGGAAGATTTTAAACAGAGGTTGGATGGCCATCTGCCAGGTCTGCTTTGATTATGTGTTCCTGCATGGCAGTTGGACTGGATGACTACGATTCTAATGGTTCTTAACCTGTGGGTCGCGAACCACCAGTGGGGTCATGAGAACGAAAAACTGGTCTGTGAGCCTCCTTCCTTTTATTTTATTTTATTTATTTTATTTCCGCTCATTTCGCACTGCCTGCCGTTCCTTTCCTGTTGCTGACCATGGCATATGTTCTGTATCGGAAACTAGAGCTGATGTGGTCTATCCAATGCAATTTTCACCCCAAATCGAATCTAAAGTTGACCAAAAACTGATTTGTTTGGTACTTTTGGTACTAACGTTGGAGAGTGGTCTCTGGTCAAGTGGTCCCTGGTCAAAAAGAGGTTGGGAACAACTGTAATAAATACATTTAAAATGCACTCTGTTATTTCAGATTTGCATTTCCACGCATTTGGATTTGTAAAATCTGTCTCAGATTTTTTTAAAAATTGGTAAATTGTTCAAACATGAGCTGAAATTAACATTTCACAATCTCAGTGGGCCATATCCAGGTTTTCCAATCTTTTGTGTACCGACTTGCCATGCATATGTTAAAATGAGTATCTGTCAGGCCCCAGGCCCATGTCTCCATAGAACCAGACCACCGCCATGTTAACATCAAGATGCCAGCCAGGCCTGGCTGTCTTTCTCCTACAAACCAACTGCAAGGCAGGCAGGGTGAAACATTCAAGGCCGCTACTGTTGTTCAAGCCGGTGCTGAGAAGTAAAGGCGCTGGGAAGCTCAGAGATGGGGCGACTCCTGTTTGCCCAGATGTCCAGAGTTAATTGGGTTTACATACCTTACTGCTGAGGGGATCTAAACAGCAGCTGGGATACATCCTGTGTGAACTGACACTCGACGTAAAGTACATCAAGAGTTTCAAAGCCTTAGAGAACTATAAAAACCCTGGGCCTTACCTCCATCCCCATCTCGAGCCAACTTTGCATCTTCAAGACCATGGAATCCTGAATAGGCCTGCTAAAGACTTTGCCTGCCAAGCTTGCTTATTGCCTCTTTGGATCTGGCCCAAAGACTTTGTTTTGCTTTGAATCCTGATTGCTACGGGACTATAATCAATTGCTGCTTTCATTGAACACTGCTGCTATTTTGCGGGTGCTACTTAAGGCATTTTAGATTGACTTTTAGCCTCTTTCCTTTAACCAGTTATTCTAAATAAACCTTTGCACCTCAGTTGGACTCTGTGGTTTACTAAGGGAGGTTCCTCAAGTGTCTTGGGCACGACAGTATCCTCTTGGGAAAAGACAACCCCAATTCAGCCCTTTATACAGGGATTCAACCCTAGGCCTTAGTAAGAATGTGCTTGGCCGACTTACTGGCTGAGCAGGTTGCAGGACGGGGTTGCCCTCACCGCCATCTTGTGGAGATATGCAGGGGATTCTCCTTCCCAGAAGCCCCTGGAGTGGCGGGAAGGTTTCCCGCCACCAAATGCCGGCTGGCCAATGACAGGGCTGGCCTTGCCTCGCCCCCTCTTTGTGACGGCTGGCCTGCACTTCCGCCTGGGCAGCCTATTTAAGTCCACCCGGAGCTGCCCAGGCTGCACGTGGGGGCCAACTCTGTTTTTCCTCCCACCCTCCCTACTTATTGCATTGCTTGTTGGTGTCTAGTTTGTTCATTCTTCATGTCATTGTTGCATTGTTCATGGTTATGCGCTATTGTTCTTTGTCACAACTCCATGTTTGGCGTGTGGCATGGCCCCTGGATCAGGCTGGCTTATCGCCCTTTGGTTGTAAGCGGGATAACTCCCAGGTCCCCTGGGGTGCCGAGTTTCCATGGACAGGCATTGGGCCGCTCACACCCCAGGCTTGCATACGCCTTTGGACATTCATGGGGGCTGTACGACCCTGATCCAGGACCCATGCGTGGCCGCCAACCCCTTTGTTCCTGTTTTCAGTAAATGAGTGGGTGATGGGGGCTCTGTGTGCCAGGTTTGGTCTTGATCCATCATTATTGGGAGTTGTAGTAGTATCATGAAATTTCTGAAGGTACTGCAAGTCCCATCATCTGTGGACCACCCTCCTCCAAATTGCAGTAGGATGTACATTGGGTCATGGGGGCTGTGTGTGCCAAGTGTGGTCTGTATTGGTGAATGGATGAGGGTTGCTTTTTTAAGGAAGTGAGTGAAGGTACTTCAAGTCCCATCATCCATGGTCAGTCTCACACAAAACTGCACCAGGATGTAGAGGGGGACATGAGGGCTCTGTGTGGCTGGTTTGGTGTTGATCAGTCATTGGATTAGGTTTGCAGCAGTCTTGGAAAGTGAGGGAAGGTACTTCAAGTCCCATCATCCATGGTCTGTCCCACTCTAAACTGCAGTAGGATGTAGAGTGGGTCACTGGGGCTCTGTGTGGCAAGTGTGGTTTTTATAGGTGTTTGTTGGGGGCCACAGTGGTCTGTGGTAGTAGAGGGGTGTGAAAGTACTACAAATCCCATCATCCATTGTCAGCCCCCCCCCCGGTACCTCACCAGGACGTGAAGGCAGTCATGGGGGTTATGTGTGCCAAGTGTGGTCTCGATCAGTAATTGGATGTGGGTTGCAGCGGACCTGGGGAGTGAGTAGAGGTACTTCAAGTCCCATAATCCATGGTCCACCCTCCTCCAAAGTGCACCAGGACATAGAGTAGGTAATGGGGGATGTGTGTGCCAAGTGTGGTCTGTTTTGGTCCTTTTAGGTGGCCGCAGTGGTCTGTGGGAACCAAAGTGTTAGAATGTACTACAAATCCCATAATCCGTGGTCCATGTCCCCCAAACTGCACCAGGACGTAAAGGGCGTCAGGGGGGTTATGTGTCCTAAGTTTGGTGCAGGTCCATCACCCGCGCTGGTCGCTGTGGCATGTGAAAGTGGCAGCCAATCAGAACGCCGGTACATACATACAAACCCACCCGCCCACCCACACACATACAAACATTCCGCGTTATTATATACTAGCTTGGGGACCCGGCCCTGCCCGGGTTATTTGTGAAGCGCAGCAGGATGTAGAGTGGGTCATGGGGGCTCTGTGTGCCAAGTTTGGTCTTGATCCATCATTATTGGGAGTTGCAGTGGTATCATGAAATTACTGAAGGTAGTGCAAGTCCCATCATCTCTGCCCCCCAAAGTGTAGTAGGATGTAGATTGGGTCATGGGGGCTCTGTGTGCTAAGTTTGGTCTGTATTGGTGAATGGATGAGGGATGCATTCTTTTTCGGAAGTGAGTGAAGGTACTTCAAGTCCCATCATCCGTGGTCCGTCTCACAGTAAACTGCACCAGGCTGTAGAGTGGGTCATGAGGGCTCTGTGTGCCAGATTTGGTGTTGATCCGTCATTGGATAATTTTTTTATTGGGAAGTGAGGGAAGGTACTGCAAGTCCCATCATCCATGTTCTCTCCCCCTCCAAACATCAGTAGGATGTAGAGTGGGTCACTGGGGCTCTGTGTGCCAAGTGTGGACTTTCTCGGTGTTTTTTGGGGGCCACAGTGGTCTGTGGGAACAGAGGGGTGTGAAAATACTACAAATTCCATCATCCATTGTCAGTCCTCCCCCGAACCTCACCAGGACGTGAAGGCAGTCATGGGGGTTATGTGTGCCAAGTTTGGTCTCAATCGGTAATTGGATGAGGGTCGCAGCAGACTTGGGAAGTGAGTAGAGGTACTTCAAGTCCCATCATCCATGGTCCGTCTCACAGTAAACTGCACCAGGCTGTAGAGTGGGTCATGAGGGCTCTGTGTGGCAAGTTTGGTGTTGATCAATCATAGGATTAGGTTTGTAGCAGTCTTGGAAAGTGAGGGAAGGTACTGCAAAACCCATCATCCATGTTCTGTCCCCCTCCAAACTTCAGTAGGATGTGGACTGGGTCACTGGGGCTCTGTGTGCCAAGTGTGGTCTTTATCAGTGTTTGTTGGGGGCCACAGTGGTCTGTGGGAACAGAGGGGTGTAAAAGTACTACAAATCCCATCATCCATTGTCAGTCCTCCCCCAAACCTCACCAGGACATGAAGGCAGTCATGGGGGTTATGTGTGCCAAGTTTGGTCTCGATCAGTGATTGGATGAGGGTTGCAGCGGACTTGGGAAGTGAGTAGAGGCACTTCAAGTCCCATCATCCATGGTCCACCCTCCTCCGAACTGCACCAGGACGTAGAGTGGGTCATGGGGGCTGTGTGTGCTGAGTGTGGTCTGTATTGGTCCTTTTTGGTGGCCTCAGTGGTCTGTGGGAACCAAAGTGTTGGAAAGTACTACAAATCCCATAATCCGTGGGTCATGTCCCCCGACCCGCGCCAGGACGTAAAGGGGGTTAGGGGTTATGTGTACCAAGTTTGGTGCAGGTCCATCACCCGCGGTCGCTGTGGCCTGTGAAAGTGGCTGCCACATATCCGCCCTGGCCTGTGAAAGTGGCTGCCACATATCCGCCCTGGCCTGTGAAAGTGGCTGCCACATATCCGCCCTGGCCTGTGAAAGTGGCTGCTTCCGCCCTTCTGCCCTCCCGCCCTCCGCATACACACATACAAACATTCCATTTTATAAAGGTATACAGATAGAGACAATCCCTGCTGGAAACCAGAACAAGTATTACTTGGTGGACTATTGCTTCGAGAATCCCCAAGGCTATGTTGCCTAGGAGGATTTGAGTGCTGCTGTCTGAAAAATAAAATCATTGTGCAAACTTTCCCAAACTTCCCTCACACCTTTATGATATGGTAAGACTACTGATACCAGCAGGTCAAGCGTGTTTAGGCCTGGGCTGTCAGCTTAACATGCTTTGTGTTTCAGCATACTGTAAATGTACAATCACTTGCGGTTAGTTAAGGGCAGCAGGTCAGAACTTCCCCCCGTACGATCCCTTTGAAGCCAACAAAGTGATGCTCATAATTAAATTTGCCCAACCTGTTTAAAACCAACAAACATGTTTTATTGAAGCCTCCTTTTCACATTGCAGCACGTTCCTCAACAGCGATTCATCTTTTCAAATAGATGGCCTTCTGAGTCAGGCATGTAACTGTTCCAGCAGCGTATTTCCTGTACGGTTCATACACTGAATCAATGGCTCCATTCACAGCAATGGGAAAGATTGGCTTCAATCGATGTAATGTTTTCAAGTCCAAATTAATAATTGATGGCCCTGAACATTAGGAGGAAGGACTCTATTTGGGGCTACCAAGATGCAGCCTAAGCTTTTCTACTAACCTAAGTAGGAAGAAGACAGTGATCTATCACCACGAAGGTTGCACACCCTCCAACATTTCACATCACGCAACATCAGAGGTTGGATCTAACACTAGCATATAATTCAAAAACTGGATGATATGGTAGTGTAGATGGGGCCAGAGTGTAGTCCAAATGGCAGAAATGAGAAATAACATACAGACTTGGGGACGCTACAGCAGATTATGTTTGCCTATCTCTACAGGAAAGAGCAACGATTTCCACTCCCTCCTCTTTCACCTCTGAGTTAATTAAGCACAGATTACTTTTGCATTTTGAAGTGTCTGCAACTAAAGACGTAAACAGGGTGAAAAGGGAAAGTGGGAGGAGAAGACACAAGTACGTTTCAAAGGGAGCTTAAAAATAGGATGATAGAGGCATAGTAGAGGGAATGGGGTTGCAGGTAACCTTGTCCTCCCACTGAACAGAGATTACAAACTTGGTAAATTTCCATCTCTGGGCTGAAGCCTTCTATGGTCTTGAGGTAGAAGTTATCTGAATACTCTTTGCAGTGGAAGCAAGAACATAAGAACATAAGAAGAGCCATGCTGAATCGGACCTCAGCCCATCTAGTCCAGCATTCTGTATCACACAGTGGCCCACCAGTTGTACACGGGGATCTCGAGCAGAAGGGAGGGCCAAACCCCGACCTGCTCCCAACCCCCACAACCAGTACCCAGGGAAATCCTGCCTACTTCAACCAACTCCGAGGTGGCACTTGAATGTCCTTTTCAGTAACTACCGATACACTTGGTATCCATGAATCTGTCTAATCCTGCCTTGTTCAGGCTGACAGCTGTCACAACCTCTTCTGGAAGTGAGTTCCATAACCCAATGACCCTCTGGGTGCGGAAATATTTCCCTTTATTAGTCCTAATTTTCCTACCTTGGAGCTTCAGGGAGTGCCCTCTAGTCCTAGTGTTTTGTGACAAAGAAAATAGTTTTTCTTTATTCACCTTTTCTATCCCATGCATGATTTTATACACTTCGATCAAGTCACCTCTTAAACGCCGTCTTTCAAGGCTGAAAAGACCAAGGCGTTGCAACCTGGTTTCATAAGGGAGCCGCTCCATCCCTTGGATCATTCTTGTTGCCCTTTTCTGTACCTTTTCCAGTTCCGTTATATCCTTCTTAAGGTGCGGAGACCAGAATTGTACACAGTACTCCAAATGTGGCCTTACCATAGATTTGTAGAGAGGTAATACAACATTTGCTGACCTATTTTCGATTCCCTTCCTGATCATGCCTAGCATAGAATTTGCTTTTTCACTGCTGCTGCACTGGGTTGACATCTTCATTGAGCTGTCCACCAAAACCCCAAGATCCCTTTCCTGGTTTGTCTCGGAAAGCTTTGACCCCATCAATTTGTAGGTGTAGTTGGGGTTCTTTGCCCCGATGTGCATGAAGCAAGATGAGGATGAAGGGGAAAGGTGGGAGGGAGAGAGAGAAACTGGGACATTTTTAAAATAGCTGAAAAAGTGGGATGGTGGAGGATTAATTGGGAATGTCTTTGCCACATCAGGAGAATTGGGATGGACCCAGCCTCATCCCAAGAGCGGAGGTTCACCATTACTGTATTGTTGAAAGCTTTAATGGCCGGAGTCACTGGGTTGCTGTAGGTTTTTCAGGCAGTATGGCCATGTTCTAGAAGCACTCTCTCCTGACGTTTCACCTGCATCTATGGCAGGCATCCTCAGAGGCAGTGAGGTCTGTTGGAAATAGCCCGAAAAACCTACAGCAACCCAATTCACCATTACTGCTCATTCATTCAGGGCCTTATCCCACAACACACAAACAATGCAATACAACTGTTTGGTTTTAAAACAATTTTAATCCATTTAGTTGTAGTACTCAAAAAATCAAAAAAAACTTTATTACGGTCACAGACCAGCACAAAGCGGGCACAAGCGCCCCAAGAGGAGAAGGACAACTCCCCAGTAAACAGTTATTTAAAATCAGACTAGAAATCAGTATAAAACTATATTTTAAAAGACAGGATATTGTTGCCTTACGATGTCAATCATCACCCGTCTGATATTAAGGGCAGCAGCACAGAACTTAGCAACACTGTAAGTCATTGCAGTGTTAGAGTCCGAAAGCAGCAGGGTGGAATAACATCTTTCACTGCGCCCCGGGTACTTTAAAAGCCATTTAGGGAATGGAAAGCAACAGAGCCCACCCCACAATGCAAGGGGACTTTCTCACTGCACCCATCAAGCTCCATAATGTAAATGTTTAAAAGAGTCTCAAAAAAGGGAGAAGGGAGAAGACAATCAGAGATTGTCTCGGGAGCTCAGGATGCGTAATATTCCATTTCTAAACACATGGAATGGGATCTGACAGATTCACCCATGTTGAATCATTTCAATGACATGGAGGAATGAGCGTTCCTCACCACTTTACTTCCATTGCATTTACTCCTTAATAGTCATCTAGGCAACGTGGTTTAGAGTTACACTGGTATAATGGGAAGGAGGGCATGGGAAAGACTTATCATGGCATTGGGGTTTAAAAATCCCCCCCACACAATGGGATGAGGTCTATAGTAATATTGGCTTTCGATATTGAAGTTTTCCCTGATTTAGAAAAAGTGATATAAATAATAATAATAAAACTTTATTTATAGACCGCCCTCTCTCCCCAAGGGAACTCAGGGTGGTTTACATACAAAAAGACAAACATTCAATGCCATAATCGAATTCAATCATATCAAAATAATATAAAACAATATAAAATGACATTGATAAACTTAAAAGAGAGGAATTAACAGTAAACCAAAAGAAAAACTGGCTACGAAGATCTGCATAGTTAAAGCAATGGTAGTACATAATTACTAGGCCTGGGTAGGTTGGAGGGTGTAACTCATACAACTACTTTGGTGGATGACCTTTTGTGGGATCTTGTAAAAATAAATATCCAAACTCTCCAGCTACTGACAAATGCTGAGAGAGTGTGCCTCATACAACTGACCTTCTTGTGGTCTTAAAGAAAAACTCTCTGTGTTTCCAAACTCTCCAACCACTCACAAAGTCTGAAAGAGTGTGCCTCATACAACTACTTGGGTTGCTGACCTTCTTGTGGTCTTAAAGAAAAACTCTGTGTGTTTCCAAACTCTCCAGCCACTCACAAAGGCTGAAAGAGTGTGCCTCATACAACTGACCTTCTTGTGGTCTTAAAGAAAAACTCCCCCAAGGTTTGCCTGTCTTGTGTGCAGGCTTTTCCATGTTTTTGTGCATTGCACATGCGCTGGCGCCAATTCCGAATTAATTCCGAATTTCGGAATATTTCCAAATCAATTCTGAAATTAGCATTTAAATTTCTGGATTTCTGGGAGCTGTAGGCCAAAACACCTGGGGAACCACAAGTTGAGAACCACTGGTTTAGGATATGCTAGTCCTCCTTCTCTTCTAATACAAAGAGGACAGAGGAAAGGATTCTCCGTATGGTGGTTCGGACGTGGGCAACAATGGGCGAAAACCTGAAAAGAGAAATATCTGTGATGGGAAGACAAAACCTGAAACAGAACAATGGGGGATCTAAGGGTATGATTCCGTTTGATAAACAGACGGTCTCCAACACTTCTCAAGGTCCATGTGATAAAGTCCTAACTGCTGCTGGAGAAGTAAACCTCCTCTTTAGAGTGAGGAAGAAGGAGAGAATGACAGAAGCGCAAAGACAAAAGTAGCACCAGAAACCTAGAGAATCCTAGAGTTCTGTATCACATCTCCAGCATTAGTAGGTCCTCCAGTATGATTCTATGGTCGACTTCCTGCTTGGAGCGGGCCGACTGTGGAGGGACGGCTGCTGCTGCTGCGACTGCCGCGACTGTTGGCGCCCTGAGCGGGCCATCCCCGGTTCCATCTGATGGACACGTTAAGGTGGGACGAGCGGAGGCCCGGGCCGCTGACTTCGTGGAGGGGGCTGCGGGAGGAGCCGCCTTGGACCGCCAGGAGAGCCCAGGGGAAAGGCCAGGGAGCTGGGCCCTGTTGGGCCCGATGGGGAGGGCATGGGCTGTTGATTCCAACATGGCGCCGAGTCAGATCAGCTTGGCGTATTCAGCCCCCCCCCCTGTCCACCTCGCAGACTGTGGCCACTCCCCCCAAGGACACTGATCTGGATCATCTGATGGGCCCTGTGTCAGAGGCCTTCAGCATTTCGAGGGTGCTGGCGAAGGCTCCCCGGGGGCGACCTGGCCATCTGGCTGGTCGTCTGCCACCGAGGGGGCTGCTGACTGACCACCCTGTTTCGCTGCCTACTTCTGCGACCCCTTTGATGGCGACCAGCCCACAGCCTCTTACTACTCCTCCTATAGGCCCTAAGATGAAGTTCAGGCCAAGTCAGACCAAACGCAGACGCGAACGGAGACGCCGTCAACTGGGATGCCAGGATCCTCTTCTGCCTCCCTCTCCAACCAACCCCCAGTCTGCAGTGCCTACTGGGCCTATTAATGACTCTTCCTTAGAGCCTCTGTCCACTGTCTCTGAGGCCCATTGTCTCATTGACACCGAGTGCCCCGGGGCTTCCCCTGGCCCACAACATCTTGTGCCCTTTCCACCAACGGCTACTGCCTTAAGTAGCAGGCTGCCCAAGGCCTATGGCCCGACGCCCGATTCATCTAAGGGTTCTATGCCAGGACAACGTGGGAAGGGCAGTAAATGGAGGGGAAGGAACTTTGGGCCACGGACCTTCTGGGGAGCGAGTTTCGGCCCAAAAGGCAAGTCCCCAAAGCTGACCATACGCGGGAGAGCAAAGAGCCATCACAAGGGGGGGGGAATGAGAGCACAACTCCCATCAGAATCAAGAGCGGGAGGAAATTGTCATCGGACAACCGGGGCTTTCTACCCCCCACTCCGACCCTGCACCCCCAAGCCCTCAGGAAGCTTACGACTGACTACCCGAACCCGTCTGACCGGGGTCGGGGACTCCCGCCGACTTCCCCTTTTCACGGGGTGTGTCGGAAATTGAACCCGCCACCGGTTTTCAGACCGTAAGCCCCCTTGGCATTCCAGTGATCTCAGGGTGGGGAGTGTACGGTAGACGCAGGCCAAATGCGAGACCAACTGCAAGAGCCGGGCTGAGTCTTAACAAGACTCGACCTGGCTCTGACCTGCGACCTATCCTCAGGCACGTTGATGATAGACCTCCAGCTATCTCCCCTTCCTCCCTGGTGCTGGTTACTGCTAGATCTATCCGGAACAAGTCTGCAACTATCAGGGAGTTCTGTGAGGATGAAAAAGCGGACCTATTCTGTGTGACGGAAACATGGCTCCAGGATAGTGACAACATCTGCCTCCAGGAAATTGTTCCCCCTGACTACGTTGCCACGCACCAGAATAGGAACGTGGGACAGGGGGGGGGTGGCAATACTCTCCCGTGATGGTTTACACCTCAAAGCGATCCCTGCACTGACCGCCTCGGGGCTTGAAAGTGTCGGCCTAGTGTGGGATTCCCAGGAGAGCCTGGCCGTCCTGCTGGTGTACCGTGCGCCTAGCGCACCGGCAGAAAGCCTGGCACAGCTGCTTGAGACTGTGTCGGAGTGGGCATTGAGGTTCCCTAGGCTGATTGTTCTGGGGGACTTCAATGTCCACGCCCTTGTACCTTGAGGTTCCCTATTCCATCCGCAGCCGCGGACCTAATTTCGACCATGGCGACATTAGGCCTCTCCCTCTGCAACTCAGGGCCCACACATTCGGCCGGTCACACCCTTGATCTGGTCTTCAGTGCTGGGGTTCAAGTGGACCTAGCCTCCGTAATAGAGGTTCCATGGTCGGACCACTGTGCTCTGAGGATCGGGGTTGAGCAACCGCCCCCATGCAAAAGCGCCGAACGGATTTTGGTTCGCCCAAAGAGACTTATGGAACCCGAAAGGTTCCTGAATGCTCTGAGGGATCTGGAGTCTATCAGCGACTCAGTCGATGAGCAAGTTCTTGCCTGGAACACCTCTCTAACTAGAGCTCTCGACGAGATCGCCCCTAGGTGCCCTCTCCGGCCTCGCAAGCATCGATCCCCATGGTACACAGAAGAGCTTAGGTCGATGAAGCGAGAAAGGAGACAGCTTGAGTGCGAGTGGAGGGAACTCCGTGACGGAGCCTCGCTATCAGCCTATAAGCTATTTTTAAAAGCTTATGAGCGTGCT
>JARBWK010000002.1:195403405-195615895 GCA_030556195.1 Anolis apletophallus | reverse complement strand
TAAGCATCGATCCCCATGGTACAGAAGAGCTTAGGTCGATGGGCGAGAAGGGGAGCAACAGTGCGAGTGGAGGGACTCCGTGGCCAGACCTCGCTATCAGCCTATAAGCTATTTTTAAAAGCTTATGAGCGTGCTGTCAAGGCGGCCAAAAATTCGCACTTTACCGCCTTGATAGCGTCTGCTAACTCACGCCCGGCTCAACTTTTTAAAGTAATTTGGTCCCTGACGATGGTCCCTACCGTCCCAAAAAATAACAATCAGGCCCTCACTGCCGGTGTTTTTCAGAGTTTTTTCATGGGTAAGATATCGAGCCTCCGCCAGGACCTCCCGCCCACAGTTGATACAGTACGTGAGCTCGAGACTCCGTGGCCCTCCTCTGGGCCCACCTCGACAGTTTCGGCCACTGGACACAGATGCTGTTGATAAGATTGTGGCTGCAGCCAGGCCTACCACCTGCTCCCTCGACCCGTGCCCCTCCTGGCTTGTCAGATCTTGTCTGGAGGGTTCACGTGGGCCTCTGTTAACATCATAAATACCTCCCTTGAGCAAGGAGTGTTTCCAGAGTGCTTAAAAGAGGCAGTGGTAGCTCCATTGCTGAAAAAACCGTCATTAGACTCTGAGGTTCCCTCAACTACCGACCCGATTAGTCGAATCTTTTACGTACCTAGGAAGGTGGTTGAGAGGGCAACAATGGAGCAGTTGCAGTCCTTCTTAGATGATGCAACATGGCTAGACCCCTTCCAGTCGACTTCCGTTCGGGGCGCGGGGCGGAGACGGTCTGGTCTCCATCACAGACCAACTCTGCTGCCAGCTTGACCAAGGCGGGTCTGCTGCTCGTGTTATTGGACCTCACGGCAGCGTTTGACACGATCGATCACAATCTTTTGACCCACCGCCTGGCCATGGCTGGAGTGGGGGACAGTCCTGAAATGGCTGACCTCCTTCCTCCACCAGCGGTCTCAGCGAGTGAGGAGGGTGAGGTGGTCTCCGAGGCTCCCCACTGGTTTGTGGAGTCCCTCAGGGCCATCCTCTCCCCCTCTGTTATTGCTTTATCTATATGCAGCCGCTTGCACAGCTGGTTCAGAGTTTTGGGCTTGAGTGCCATCAGTACGCTGATGACACTCAGCTCATTCTGAGGATGGAGGGCAGACCTGGATCCGTCCCCGATAATTTCCAACGCTGCCTCAAAGCCGTTACTGGATGGCTGCGAGCCAGTCGGTTGAGGGTGAATCCAGCGAAGACGGAGATCTTGTGGCTAGGCCGCCCGGGTGATGGGGATGTCCAGCTTCCGCCCTGGACGGTGTGGCGCTATGCCCATCGCCCCTAGTAAAGATCTTGGGAGTCCATTTGGACTCCCAGCTGACCCCTTTCTATCCCGGAACGACCTGGCCACGGTGATCCAAGCCACAGTCATCTCGAGACTGGACTACTGCAGCACTCTCGTTGGCCTTCCTCTGTCGGTGACCCGGAAGCTCAGGCTAGTGCAGAATTCTGCCGCCCGACTCCTGTCTGGAATACCAGCAGGTAGTCACATAACACCTGCCTTGCAGGACCTGCACTGGCTGCCAATTGAGCATCGTATCACCTTCAAAGTGTTGGTTCTCACCTTTAAGGCCTTGCACGGCCTGGGGTCAACGTACCTGAGGGACCGTCTCTCCCCCTATTGCCCAATGAGATCACTGCGGTCGGAGGCGCCCAGCCTCTAAACGTCCCTCGGTGAGGCTCGTGCGATTGACATCAACCCGCAGGGAGGCGTTCTCCGTCATTGCGCCCGATGTGGAACGCCCTCCGGCGGGCTGCACGTGCTATCAGGACCTGCTTCCCTTTAAGACGGGCCTGCAAGACCTACCTCTTTCGGCAAGCTTTCAGCCTGTAGGTCTTGCCCCTGTGTAGTCTTGCCCTGTTAACCCACCAGTTTTAGACTGCTATCTGTGGCGTGTGCTGCACCACAGATTTTTAAATACTGCATCGTTTTTATGTTGATTTACTGTTTTTGTAGCACAGCAGTTCTCGTTTGTGCCTGGGGTGCAGGGGCCAGGACCGGGGGTCCCATTGGCATTGGGGCCTGCAGCAGCAGAGTTAGATTCTGAAGAGGATTTAGAAGGGTTAGCAGAAGGAGAGTTTCCCATCACTGGGCCTCCTTCTCCCACAGAAAGCTTGGCTTAGGAGGAAGGGGTTGGCTTGACCCTTACGACAAGACAGATAACCAGGTGCAAATGGAAAGCAGTGATAAGCGAAACTTATGAGCGGCCGGGGGGAGGTTCACAGGATCCTGTGAGTGAAAACATGGAAGAGCGGCTGGGAAGAATCTAGGGAGGAGAGCTCTCATGGAGATGAGACCCAGGTGCTGGGAGGCAAGGCCGAACCTTTGATAGGAGACGAAGCATCGAGACTAGCAGGAGGGATGGTACCATAGCCTAGACAGGCCGAGGTCTGTCAGCAGAGATTGGAGGCAGCTGAAGCCTAGGCGTCAGGGACCTCGGCCGAAAGATTAAGTATAGGATCCGTGGAATGAATCCTCAGTACTTGGCCACGTCTCTTCTGAGCAGACGTGAGCGAAGCTGGTCCCACGGAGCTAAGTTGGCTAGTGGCCTACCAAGTCTTGCCTTGCATCTTGTACCTTGCCCTGTTCCTGAATCCGCATTGCTGTGCGGAGCTTTGCCAAGTCTTTTGGATTCTTTACCAAGCTGTTTTGGACAATTGATTGCTTTTTGCCTTTGGATTTGCTTTTGCTATTTTTATGGACAATATTCCTTTTGAACTGTTTTTATATTCAATAAAGTAGTTAGCCTTCAGTCCGTCTCTGTGTGTGTGATTAAGGGGCCGGTCAAGTCCGTGCATTGTGACAGTTTTTAACTGTTATTGTATTGCTATTGTGCCTTGTATGGCTCTTGTGAGCCGCCCCGAGCCCCCCCGGGAGTGGTGGCATAGAAGCCCGAATAATAAAATAAATAAATAAAACTGAGGCCCAAGAAATTATTGAAAAGTATTCTCCCCAAAAAACAAGATTTTTCCTATTTCATAACTGCAGCTAGAATAACCCTGGCACAATTATAGAAGACACCAAAAATACCCACTATTTGAAAGTGATGGATATTATAAATATGGACCTGCTCACCCAAATACTTGCACAGAATAACCTACAAAACCAGGGAACAGACTAGGGAAAATGTATGGACTTCTTTTTTTTAAAAAGGAAAATATAGGAATTTATATTTTAAAAAAGAACTAAAAGAACCTCAAGGACCTAGAAAAAATAAGAAATTGACGTCACAAGTTTCAATAGAGCTTAAAACAGAGATCAGCAAGGTATTCATTTATCCTGTCAGGAGTGAACCAAACAGTTGTATTGCATTAAAACAAACAAACAAGACACAAAGTTTGCAAACTTGGTATTCGATTAAATGTCCTTTGACCAGTAGCTGGCCACTTGGAGTGCGTCTGGTGTTGCTATAAGGAGGTCCACCATTGTGCATGTGGCAGGGCTCAGGCTGCATTGCAGTAGGTGGTCTGTGGTTTGTTCTTCTCCACACTCGCATGTCGTGGATTCCACTTTGTTTCAGCAAGGTGGAACGTGGAAGCAAAAAGAAAGAAAAAAGAAGTGAAGAAGAGTATATTTGAATTTCAAGGGAGGTTTGCTTCAGCTGTGAAGACGTGGCTGGCGCCGCCTGTATATAAAACTTTAAGTTGCAAGGTTTAAACTATTGTATTATGTTTCAGCTAGTCTGTTTAGTTTTGTTAAGTTTTGGTTGCATTGATTGGTTCTTTAGAGCTGTCAATCATCATTTAGCATAGCCAATTCAGTTTGTTCTCCCTCCCCCTTGAGACTTTGGGAATCTAGTTTTCTCTTTTAGACTTTGCCTGGATCTCTCCAGAAGAGGACGTGTTGAAAGGTTTGCCAGTCAGGCCTCAGTCAGGCCATTCTCTAGCACCAACTCTTCATATCTTGGGATTCATTCTGCATATCCATCACACCTGGATGACGCTGTGGAATCTCAAGCGCCTTCAACTAGTCATTTTGGCATCCAGAGGAAGGTTCTGTGCCTTCAATATAGGCCATTTGACTGGGGCTAAGAGAGTTCTGACCTCAAGGCCATTGAAAGAGAGAGAATTTGGAGAGCCATCCGGCTGAAAGCTTTCCGGACCAAAGCAACTAAGAGATTGGGGTTTTTTTTGTTTTTTGTTTTTTAAACAAGTTTTATTGGTTAAAAAAAGACATTAACATATAAATCACAACACATATTTGTCTGTGGTACGTATACCCAGACTTACACGTGTCTACAAAGTGGTGGGTAGGAGGGGAAAGGGGACTTGGAGAAGGATACATAAGGTTAGATTGTAATGTATATTTTCTTTTCTTCTTTTTGGAGAACCAAGTTTAGTACCTCAGTAAGATAACTCCTTTTATGAACAATAAAGCCTATTTGAGTTATCTATAGCAGTGTTTCCCAATCCTTTTTGAGCCGCGGCACACTTTTAACATTAAAAAAATCCGGGGGCACACCACCAACCAAAATGACACAAAATGACACTCTAACACAGTAAAGAATGGCTGGGGTTGGTAGCCTGCTGGGAGCAGCTGCTGGGAGTGCGAAGCCGGGGAGGGAGCCAGGCCGTGCCATGCCCCACCCCCTCCCCCCGGCTTCAGCTCTCCCAGTAGCTTCTCCAGCCTTGAGGGGGCAGTGCCAAGCCAGCGGTGGCAGAGCCAGCACAATGCTGGCTTGGCACTATCCCCTCAAGGCTGGAGCAGCTGCTGGGAGTGCCGAAGCCGGGGGAGGGGGCGGAGCCATGCCACGCCACACCCCCTCCCCCAGCTTCAGCTCTCCCACAGAGGAGGAGCATGAGCGGTGGATGGGCTTCAGTGCTCCTCTGGGCTTCAGGGCTCCTCTGCACGGCTTCAGGGAACAAGGGGCGGGAGTCATGGCGGATTGGAGGCTGGCTGGGGAAACGACCGAAGGAGGCGGTGCCCCAGCCCCTTCTTTTCTTCGCCGCCGCCTGGCCCTTCCTCCTCCTCCCCCAAGCAGCAGGAGTTCAGCAGGAGGAGGGGGGAAGGAAGTGGGGCAGAGAGCTTTTCTCGCGGCACAGCAGGAGGTCCGGCACGGCACACTAGTGTGCCGTGTCACAGCGGTTGGGAAACACTGATCTATAGTGTCCAGTTTGGTCCTTGGGAGTGCCAGTTCTCTATGGGATGGCAAGAAGAAGTCCCCCGGGAGGAGATGTCACGTCCTTGTTCCTTTTCTAAGCCTAAGAGCCCAGGCGCGACTTCATATCAGCAAAGTGGAACCTGGAAGCAAACTTCCTCTGAAATTCAAATATACTCTTCTTCACTTCTTTCCCTCCCTTTTTATTTTTTCCCCCTTTTCTTTCCTCCCTACCTTCCAAATTTCTTACTTCTCTCTGAATACATTGTTCCCCCACTTTCAATGCAAACTGTGACAGCACGTTGAGCGCCACCTGCATGGAAAATCTTGAGTTCTTAAAAGTTTGCATTGTTAAAGCGTGTTTTTTGCACCTTGCACAGTTTGCAAGAGGTTTCAGTTGCATTGATTGGGCCTTAGCAACTGCCAATCATCATTTTCAGGGCCCAGTTGAGTTTGTTCCGCCCCTTTTTCCAGGGATCTGGGAACAAAACATTTTTCATTCCAGAGACAACCAGGACCTCTCCTGAAAAGGACGTGTTTAGAAGGTTTGCCAGGCCCTTGGTCAGGCCATCTTTCAATACCAGTCTGATATTCCTTGGAATTCAAGCAGAAGGCTCAGCATACCGGAAAGATGAGTAACTCTGAGGAGTTCCAAGTGCCTCCAAACCAGTATTTTGGCTTCCAGAGGAAGGCTTTGTGACTTCAAGTTCTGCCATCTGACTGGAGCTGTGAGTGTCCCTACCTCAAAGCCATTGAGAGAGAAAGGACTCAGAGAGCCTTTCAGCTACAGCTTCTTGGACCAAAGCAGCAAAGGAACTCTAAAGCAATGTTTTCAACCTTTTTTGAGCCGCGGCACATTTTTTACATTTACAAAATCCTGAGGCACACCACCAACCAAAATGACACAAAATGACACTCTAACACAGTAATACATATAGTTAATATGTTTTTAAATGTATTTATACACTCAGTGTGAAATCAGGGCCTGTTTCGATGAACACAACATAGATATCCTGGCAGGAATGGAAGAAAGACACACACGAAGGTCTTGCTCAACACCTGTCAGTCATGAGAAAACTTCGGCCCTCTGGGTGCTTTGGACTGCAACTTCCACCATTCCTAATAGCCTGAGGCCCTTTCCTGCTTAAGTGGCTGGGGGAGGGGGGGAGTAAAAGGGCCCGAGGCTGCTAGGAATGGTGGGAGTTGGAGTCCAAAACACCTGGAAGCAGGGCCGTAGCCAGGATTTTGTTTCGGAGGGGCTGAGTTTGGTTCGGGGGCTGAGACTGGGTGGAAGAGGGTCTACCCTAGCAAATCTTTTGTATTGTTATCCCAATAACCTTATTAATGTGGGATATAATGAGCATGGTGATCAGATCATGATATGAATAAACATAACAGTTTAAATAATGTACTAGTAAGGCCTTTTCGCGGACCACCCTGAGAATTTCGGGGGGGGGCTGAAGCCCCTTAGCCCCCCGGCTACATGCCTGCCTGGAAGGTCCAAGTTTGCCCATGCCAGCTTTCGATTCCATCGCCACATCTATCTTCAGCCTCTGGTGGTTTGAATATATGTGATTATCTACGTGATTTTCTACCTTGTCGCTATGATTATGGTGCTGCTTCTTTAAATTGTCCGCAAACTGACTGTGTTATTGTGCGGATCCCGGAACTGACATTGGATAACATGAGGATACACTTTGTTTTTTGCACTCACTTCCATGATTTCATCAAATATCGCAAGTTTTCCGTAGACTCCTCCGCTCTCTGTGGCGACTATGCCGAACTACCTAATGTAAGACTTTTGATTTTCTCCAGCAGGATTGGGTACTTTGAATGTGTTTTTGCGTATGATTATGTATGATTAATTGTGCATTTTGTATTGTGATGTAGTGGCGCTCCTATAATAAGTAAGGGTATTGGAGGTTCCAATTTCCCATGGCACACCTGATGATCGCTCATGGCACACTAGTGTGCCCCTGCACACTGGTTGGGAAACACTGCTCTAAAGTAAGCCAGTTATTATTTTGGAGGGAACCAAGCAGTGTGCCTGAGTGAAGTTAACTCATATAATGAACAATAAAGAATTTGAGTTAATTAAAGTGTCCAGTTTGGTCATTGGAGCCCTGAGCCTTTAAAGAGAAGCAAAAAAGCAACCCCCCGGGATAGACCATGTCCTCACCCTTTCACAAGGCATTGATAGCTCGGGTGTGATGGCACATAAACTCTTTTTAACTTTATTCTGATTTTTTTAACCAAACTTGCAATAAATTTTTTTTTTTAAAAAAAGAAAGGTATAGAAAAAATGGCATGTTTTCAATCTGCAACTTCCCCAAATTCTTAAGGGTCTTGAACCCCTCCGCGGGGGGGTGGCCAGGCCTCCGCGGCCACCCCTCCAGCCTCCGCCGCGCACGCCATCCCTTATTTAGGCAGCCCGGGGCGCTCTGGCCGCGCTTCCATATGCGCGGAGCTTTTTGCGCATGTGTACTGGCTCCCGCTTTGGAGCCAGTGCGCGTGCACAGATTGGCGCATGCGCACTGGTCGCCAAAGTGGGAGGCGCGCTCTGGAGCCAGTGCGCGGGCAGATTGGCGCATGCGCACTGGGGGAGGCGCAATATTTTTTTCAGCGTACCCCCCCGGGAACAGCTTGGTCCGCCCCTGGTTCTAAGGAGCTTCTTTGTTATTCCTACCTCTTCAAGGTTGCTCTTAACTCTTACAAAGGCTTTGGCTTTTGGCAATTTTCTGCCCACATCCTCTGTCATAAAACACAGTGTTGGGTGTTTTCCATATAGCTTGGAGTGCTTCTCAGTCTTTCTCCTCCGTTCCATGACCCCTAGTTGTAAAATTCAATTATTTTCCCCCCTCGATTGAAAATGGATACCTCTGTGTCAATCCCTGTAGCTGCAGTTCTGCACATCCTCTTCCCTGGGTTACACAATCACTGCACAGAGCAGCATGCAGTAACAGGGCAGGAGTGAGTCACAAAGGTAAAGCGTTCTTATGTAATTAATATAATTATTTAGTGTATATTTCAGCTGGCAGATAACAGGAGTCTTGACAAGAGAAAGCAGCCCTGGGGCAGAAGAAAATATGTAATTTGGCTCACATTAAATCAAGGGTCGGGAACTTTTTTGACTCAGAGAGCCATAAAAGGAAAATATTTGGAAATTTATTTCAGTGAGAGCCATGTAATATATATAATATATTTTAAGACTGAATTCAACAAAATGTGAGTATATATGTACATACTATGAGAAAAGGATTCCCCCAGCAGAATGACGGGACACTTCAGACCTGACTCTGCAAAAAGCATGCTCAGGATTCTGGGAAGGAAGAGAAGACGGAAGGAAGGTGGAAAGAAAGAAAGAAAGAAAGAAAGAGTCCTTAATCTCCATGTTTAGCAATCTGGTAACAATGCTTTGGATCAGTGATACTTCTGAGCATTTTGCATGACAACAACTAAGCTCATGCTGATGACACCCAGCTCGTGCTGAGAATGGACGGCAGGCCGGACACCGTACCCGATTGTTTCCAGCAATGCCTAGAAGCCGTGACTGGATGGCTGTGTTCCAGCCGGCTGAAGGTGAATCCATCGAAGACGGAGATCCTATAGTCTGGTCAGCCTGGGCTGGATGAGTGCCGGTTGCCTACCCTGGATGGCGAGCAGCTAAGCCCGTCATCTTTGGTAAAAAGCCTGGGGGTTCAATTGGACCCATTGCTGGCCATGGAGGCCCAGGTCTCCATGGTCAGCAAAACATCATTTTTCCATCTACGACAGGCTAGGCGACTCAAAAGGATAACATGGTCAATGGCATCAAAAGCCTGGAGTTGGAGGGCAACTGAACGCATACATACGTCATTCAGACAAATCTCTGGAAAACAAGGCTAGTGTTCCTCAACCTTCCTAATGCCTCGGCCCCTTAATCTAGATCCTCGTGTTGTGGTGACCCCCAACCATAAAATTATTTTCGTTGCTACCTCATAATTGTAATTTTGCAACTGTTATGAATCATAATGTAAATATCAGATTATGATTCACGGGACCAAATTTGGCACAAATACTCCATATGCCCAAATTTGAATACTGGTGGGGTTTGGGGGAGGAGGAATTGATTTTGTCATTTGGGAGTTGTGGTTGATGGGATTTATAGT
Source organism: Anolis apletophallus (assembly GCA_030556195.1). Taxonomy (NCBI): domain Eukaryota; kingdom Metazoa; phylum Chordata; class Lepidosauria; order Squamata; family Anolidae; genus Anolis; species Anolis apletophallus. The sequence continues at coordinate 195,606,606 of JARBWK010000002.1, read as the reverse complement.
TCACCTACAATCAAAGAGCATTCTGAACTCCACCAATAATGGAATTGAGCCAGACTTGGCACACAGAAAACCCATGACCAACAGAAAACACTGGTCAGGGTTTGGTGGGCATTGAGTTCTGGAGTTGTAGTTCACCTACATTCAGCACTACATGAGCACTGTGGACTCAAACAATTATGGATCTAGACCAAACTTGGCACGACTACTCAATACACCCGATATGCTCAAATTTGAATAATTGTGGAGTTTGGGGAAAATAGACCTTGATATTTGGGAGTTATAGTTGCTGGGATTTATAGTTCACCTACAACCAAAGAGCATTCTGAATCTCACCAACGATAGAATTGGGAAAAACTTCCTACGCAGAACCTTCATGACCAACAGAAAATACTATGTTTCTGATGGTCTTTGGTGACCCCTCTGACACCCCCTCAATACTCCCCTAGGGGTCCCAACCCCCAGGTTGAGAAACAGTCAGCTAGGCAGGCATGCTCATTTTTTAATTTATGGCATTGAGCAGCATCATTTTCAGTCCATGCTACCCAGGTTGTCTGAAATAGAAGATGGTTTGGAGGTCACCACCTTCTGCAGCTTTGCCATCTACAACGTTGATATGACTATCGCCTTACTCTGTGTCTTTCTCTGCCTATTAGCACATCGGTGGCTGCTTCCTGGTTCATTTCCCTTCCCTGTTTTTCAAATAACATCATTTTTGCTGGTAGACCAGGACAAAAAACAATATAGCCTCTCTCCGCTCCTGAACAGGAAGACTGGCCCGTGCCCTCATTCCACACTAGGAAAAGGGCCTCCAAAGGGCTAACACCTTTGGTATGGTCTGTCTCTATGTTATCACCGCTGCCTCGAGATGCCAGGTTGTATCTCCTTGCAAAAGGAGACAAATAGTTTGCCAGCTGCTGGTTCAATATCTGGTCTTGGAGAGGATGGGAAAACAGCAGGTAGAAGATCTCAAGGAAAGAAAACTTGAAAACCAAGTTGGGGAAGGTTCATTTTATAGTAACTGCAGAGCTTCAGATAATAATAATAATAATTAATAATAATATAATTTGGACAAATGTTTGACAGTGGCACTGATAAAGGGAAAAATCATTGAAAGTGAGGGCATAAATATGCCTAATGGCCAAACGAAAAAATGTCACCAGCCAGAGGCCTATAAATATTTGGGCATACGACAGCTGGACATCAAACATGAATATATAAAAACTGTGGTCAGCAAAGAATACATTCAAAGGGTCAGAAAAAATCTCAAAAGCAAGCTCAATGGAGGCAATACCATCAAGGCCATAAACACCTGGGCCATACCTGTCATAAGATACACTGCTGGCATCATGAACTGGACGCAGGCAGAACTGGACAAGTTGGGCAGAAAAACAGGAAAACTCATGACCATCCCTAATTCACTGCATCCTCGCAGTGATGTTGACCTATCTGCCAAGAAGGTCTGGTGGTAGAGGTCTCTGACAAGTCAAACAAGCAGTTGAAGGAAAACACGCCCTGGTAGAATATGTCACGGAAAGCCAAGAACCTGCTTTAATTGAAGTCAGTAATCGGAAACTTCTCAAAGCACACTAAACTGCACTCCAAACCAGAGCTGACAGCTGGCACAACAAAGCATTACATGGGCAGTTCCTTGACAAAATTGAAGGAAAAGTTGACAAGGAGAAGACCTGGTTATGGCTCACGAATGGAACACTGAAGAAGGAGACAGAAGGCCTGGTTCTTGCAGCCCAGGAGCAAGACATCAGAACCAATGCTATTAAGGTCAGGATCGAAAAATCAGCTGATGACCCAAATGCAGACTGTGCAAGGAAGTGGATGAAACCATGGACCATAACCTCAGCTGTTGCAAGAAAATCACACAGACGGACTACAAACAAAGACACAACTCTGTGGCCCAAATGGTTCACTGGAACTTATGTCACAAGTACCACCTGCCAGCAGTAAAGAATTGGTGGGATCATAAACACACAAAGGTTGTGGAAAATGAACATGCAAAAATACTGTGGGACTTTCGAATCCAGACTGACAAAGACATCACGATTGCGGAAAAGAAAAAAGTCTGGGTTATTGATGTCACCATACTAGGTGGCAGCTGCATCGAGGAAAAACAACAGGAAAAACTCAGCCTTTACCAAGTCCTCAAAACTGCAAAGGCTCTGGCATAAACCAGTCCAGGTGGACCCAGTGGTCACTGGCACACTAGGTGCTGTGCCAAAAGATCTCAGCCAGCATTTCGAAACAACAATAATAATAAAAAAACTTTATTTCTAACCTGCATCCATCTCCTCGGAGGGGACTCGGAGCGGTTTACATGGGGCCGTGCCCGAACAACACATCACGAAATCAACCACATCAAAAAACAATAAACACAATAAAAGCAATAACCACAATAAAATACATCTGAAAAGAAACAACAGCACAGGTGAATCTAAAATAAAACGACAGGGCAGGCCACATGAACGTATAAAATGTTTAAAACTCGGGGGAGATAAGTGGAGTAGGGTCGAATCATAAAGATCACAAAGGAGGGGAAAGGTCTCGCAGATACGAAGGCATTTAAGGGGCCTAATCTCCGAAGGCCAGGTGGAAGAACCAAGTTTTTAGTTGTTTTCTGAAGGCTTCTAGTGAGGAGGCATTCCTAATCTCTTCCGGGAGGGAATTCCAAAGACAGGGGGCCACATAGGAGAAGGCTTTCTCCCTAGTGTTCACAATCCAAGTTTGTGAGACTGACAAAGGTGAGAGGAGGGCCTCCCCTGAGGAACGAAGGGCTCGAGCTGGTTCATGGGGGGAGAGCAGGTCACAAAGGTAGGCGGGTCCCAAACCCTTTAGGGCTTTATAGGTAATCACCTGCACCTTGAATTGGGCTCGGAAAATGAACGGCAATAAACATTGACAAAATCACAATATGTCAACTGCAAAAGGCCACCTTACTTGGATCTGCTCGCATCATTCGAAAATACATCACACAGACTTAGACGCAGGAAGTGTTCGACTTGTGATTTTTTGATACGAAATCCAGCATATAGATCTCGTTTGCTGTGACATACTGTGGTTTTGTGTCATAATAACAATAATTATAATTATTATTATTATTTCTAACCAGGGAGATATTTTCTAGTGTTAGACTTCTTTTTAATTACATCACCTTCTTCAATAGCTCGAGATGTAGAGATGGCCCAATAATGGTGCTCTCTACATCTCAAACTTTGCAGTGAAATTTCAGGGTTTGAGATGCGCTTAACTTGGCAATCCTACCGCCAGAGTATCAGATCAGACTGCGGCTACCCACAGGCTAAGTCTGGGTCATGTGGGCAGGTGCCTTATATAGGCCTGTCTCATGTCTCACCTGGCAGTGTCTCAGAAGGTGTTTCTGAATCTAATGAGACATGACAGCTGCTCATGGAGATTCAGCACAGGCTTAGCAAAGTCTTGCAAGTCATTGTTGAAACCTTGCAAAACTTCAATCAGTTTTGCTGGGTCGGTGCTGGACCTGCAGCTGCTCCAAGGAAGGAACAGAGTTTGGACCACTAGTACAATTGCTGTATCTCAACCAGCATAGGGTCTTGGTTCATTCCCGTTTATATGTCACTCCAGCTATACAAATTATGTATTCCGGCTGTTAATTGTTGCTCAATTATTGTAGTGGTTTGAACATTGGGCTACAATTCTGCACAGTCATGAAAACATACTGAGTGAATTTGGGGAAGTTGCACACTCTCAACTACAGAAAACCATATGATAGGGTTGTCTTAACCAAAGGTCAGAAAGGACTTGAAGGTGCACAACAAAGTAAATCGTTGAGCAATAACACAAATATTTTTGCGTTAGTGAACTGATTAGTACTGATTGTATGTCGAATAGTCATTGTCCTTGTTCAAGCAACAGAAGTTGATGTTAAATCTCTCAGTTAATTGGTAGTCCATTAGTTCTGTGCTAAAATCTGTCTTTGAAGCTGTTTTGATCAAGAATGACCACCTTAAAATCGTTACCAGAATGTCCTGCAAAGCTGAAGAGTTTCCCCATGGTATTTGAAAGCACTTTTGCTATGAGGTTGTTGATTTGGGTGATTCACTAATTTTCTACCTTGCTGGGGGTGGGGTGAGGGAGTGGGGTGGGGGAGTGGGGTGGGGGGCTGGCAGGCAGGCTTTAATGTGTCCTCATGGCTAAAAAATCATAAAGCGGAAACTTCAAATGAATGTATTGCAACATTTTATTTATAGGGACTGGGCTGGTGCAGCTAGTTAGTAGCCAGCTGCATTAAATCACTACTGACTGAGAGGTCGTGAGTTCGAAGCCAGCCCAGGTCTGAGTAAGCATCCGATCATTAATAGTTTAGCTTGCTGTTGACCTATGCAGCCCGAAAGACAGTTGCCTCTGTCAAGTAGGAAATTTAGGTACCGCTTTATGCGGGGAGGCTAATTTAACTAATTTACGATGCCATAAAACCTTCCAGCAGCATGCAAAAGAATGAGGAAGTACCGGTGTCACAAATGGATGATGAAGCGGCAGCTCCCCGTGTGGCCAGAACCAAGCATACCCTCATGAAGCCGAAAAAGCTGGAATGTTAAATTGCCTCTGTGTCCGTCTATATATGTTGTATGTTTAAATGGCATTGAATGTTTGCCATGTATCTCTTCCCCGAGTCCCCTGCGGGGTGAGAAAGGCAGAATATAAATACTGTAAATAAATAGATAGATAAATAAATTCTCATGCATACTCCAAAGTGACAAAACTAAAAAGCAAAGGTAATGTGTAAAAAGTAGTTAGGAAAAAAGAGAAAGTAAAAAAAAGAAATACTGTAAATGACCCAAATTGGTTTTTATTAAAGAATAAGTAATGGGCCACAGTGGTGCAGTGCGTTAAACCACTAAGCTGCAGAACTTGCTGACTGAAAGGTCGACGGTTTGAATCCACAGGATGGGGTGAGCTCCCGTCGTTAGCCCTAGCTGCTGCCAACCTAGCAGTTTGAAAACATGAGTAGATCAATGGGTACCACTCCAGCAGGAAAGTAACAGTGTTCCATGCAGTCAGTCATGCTGGCCACATGACCGAGGAGACGTCTATGGACAATGCCAGCTCTTGGACTTAGAAATGGAGATGAGCACCAACCCTCAGAGTCAGACATGACTTGACTTAATGTCAAGGGGAAACCTTTACCTTTAATGGAGAAAGTTCTAATTTTCTAATTCATGATCTAATTTATGGGAATATTTTACTCACCCACCCATCTTCGATCCAGCAACTTAAAGGAACATAATGGATCTTCATTTCCATATCTTACGTTACTATAAGATGTAGCCTAATATGAGTGCGATATTTCCAGCATTTTCGATCTGTTAACCTTTCTACTACTGATTTATTTATACTTCTAGACGACAGGTCTTCTGTAAGCTGCTGAGTAAAGAAGAAGGATACATTTTCTAGGAAATACTGAAAATAATATCAAAATTGCAACTTAGTCCATGTTCTAAATTTATTTATTCATTCATTAAAACATTTGCATCCCTCCTTTAATCAAAAGATTTCAGATCAACATACAGATTTAATCAAAACTAATAGGTCAAAACAATGAAAACCATTTTAAACGAACAAAACACATTAACAAGTTAAAGCAGGTTTCAAAGATTAAGATGGTCTAAAAACCTGGAATGCATCAGTGAAGCCCAAAGGCTTTACATTAAATAAAAGGCTTTTGAATTTCACCTGTATGGCATTACCTGTCACGTGCACTCATTTCAAAGGAAGCAAAAAAGATCCACATAGTTGCAGGAACCGTCTCTTTGTCCTTAAGAGGTACGATTTATTTACATTATGAAGAAAAATGGGCTGCACAAGTCCACCGCCTGGCTCGGACAGACACATTCAATGTTATGAACTGTTACACATCATTGGCTGCCATAGAGTCCTCACCAATTGCGCATCAATCACAATATTGTATCCAGGCAGCTTCAGCAGCAACTGCGAAGATAAAACACCAATCGGGGCTTTTCTGTGTTACTTCCAATCCTGGAGCCCACTCTTACTCTCATGCACACCACAGACTAGGGTTATTAGCAAGGGCGCAAGAAACATCACCTCTGTCATCAACGCTGGGGTTGACTTATGATATTTCGCTCCCTGAGACAAAGGACAATGTTTTGTGGCGCACTCACCGTTGTCATTGGGGTGTACAGGAGACGCGGTCCACATCGGTGACGCTGTCAGAGGGGGGTGACAGCAAAACAACTGCCTGTAAAATGTTTGCATACTGTTTCAGCAGAAATGTATTCATTTTTATTTTAAACTAGCTGAGGATCCGGTGGTGCCCGGGTTATTTGAGGAAGGCATTGTGTGCCAAGGTTGGTTCCTATTAGATGTGTATGTGGCTTGCAGTGGTCTCAGGAACTTATTGAAGGTACTGCGAGTCCCATTGGCCATGGTCCATCCCCCTCCCAACAGCACCAGGATGTAGAATGAGTCATGGGGGCTCTGTGTGCCAAGTTTGGCCTTGATCAGTGTTTGGATGAGGTTGGCAATGGTCTGGTGAAATGAGTGGAGGTACTTCAAGTCCCATCATCCGTGGTCCGTCCTCCGAACGGCATCAGAACGTCCATTGGGTCATGGGGACTTTTTGTGCCAAGTGTGGTCATGATTATGCACTGGATGAGGGTCGCACCGGGCTTGGGAAGTGAATGGAGGCACTTGAAATCCCATCCTTCATGGTCCACCCTCCTCTAAACTGCAGTAGGATTATGCCGTCACACCAGGTCTGTTTAAAATTAAAACTGGCAGATGTGTTGTCCTTTTATCTGGTGGACTGCAGAGCGCTTGCTGAAAAAGCTAGGTGGTCTGACAACCCAAAAACACTCAAAATAAAGTTGAAAATCAAACAGTTTATGCAATAACAAAGGCTGTGCAGTACTGGGCCCAGCTCATGAATGGTTGCACAAAAACAGAGTGGAAATGCCGTGGGTTGGTGCTCAAAAGATTCCCACTGCTTCTTTTTTGATGGCAGGAAACCCGATATTTCCCCCCCTGGTCCTAAGTGTTTGGTTGAAGGAAACACTCCTTCCCCCTCTAAACCTAAGCTCAGTCCAAAAGGTGACCTAAAGCTGGGCTGGTAACCAGATGTCTATCCTATACAGCATGCAAAGCCAGTCTCTGCAAGGTACCATAAACTCATCTGGCTCCAGCACTCCCCCAGCTAATGGTCAAGCAAATAGCAATCAGCAGGTTAGCATGCAGGATAGCACCCAGGTAAGCACCCAGTACTTACGGTGACCCTTTCGCACTCAATCCTGGCTGGCCAAAAAAACACATCTGGCTTCCTTCCCTCTCTGAAAAGAACTAAAACACTTTCTAAAATGGAGGCCAATCCCCAGGAAGAAAAAGGGGCGGACACCAACTAAAAAGATACATTTGCAGAGCTTTAGGTGGCAAATTCCGCACCAAGCTGCAACCTTGCTAATAATTAACAGGCAAGGTGCCAGTGTGTCTGGAACAGTCCCAGGAAAGATGCAAAAGGAAAAATGCTGCCCTTTTTAAAAAACCAAACTATGGGGCTATGCATATAAAACATCTGGAGGACGGAACAAGGATGGAGTGTGGGTCATGGGGGCACTGTGTGCCAAGTTTGGTCTTTATCGGTCTGTGTTCAGGGCCGCCTTGGTCTATGGGGAATGAAGGTTTTGAAAGTACTACAAATCCCATAACCCGTGATGGTACTTCAAGTCCCATCATCCATGGTCCTCCCTACTCCAAACTGCAGTAGAATGAATCATGGGTCATAGGGGCTCTGTGTGCCAAGGTTGGTTCCTGTTAATTCAGGCCATATACAATGTCCCATTAACTGAGGCCTAGTCAGGAAAATCAAGTTAATGAAGCCTTACTGTAAATTTTGGGCCTGGTTTGTGATTTGTAGGGGCTACAGTGTTTCTGGGAAGTGAATTGGGTGAAGGTACTGCAAATCCCATCATTCGTGGCGCATCCTGTCCTAAACTCTCTTTTGGGGCCTGTCCATACACAATGTCCCATTAAGTGAGGCCTAGTCAGGAAAATCTAGTTAATGAAGCCTTATTGTAAATTTTGGGCCTGGTTTGTGATTTGTAGGGGCTACAGTGTTTTCTGGGAAGTGAATTGGGTGAAGGTAGTGCAAATCCCATCATTCGTGGCCCATCCTGTCCTAAACTCTCTTTTGGGGCCTGTAATGTTCTGGCCTGCTCTGCTGGTAATTAGTAACTGTAAAAGGCCGAATGGCCAGGCAGCCATTTCTAAAAGCTGAGGGGGAGGACAAAACAGGAATCCATTTTGTTTTCACAGAGCCAAGTGGGGAGGGAATGTTGATGGTGCATTTTTTCCCCCTCAGTGGGAAAAAATCCTGTTGTTTGAATGTAGAGGCCTGGATTCTGGGATGCTGGCTAATCAGTGGCAATCAATGCCCTCTGTCTGGTGCCTTAGAATTTTGGAGTGGCGAGGCTGGCCAATCAAAGGACTTTATGCAAATAGCTGCCCTTCCGCCCTCCGCACACATACATACATACAAACATTCCGCTTTATTAAGGTATACAGACTAGTTTGGGGACCCAGTGGTGCCCGGGTTATTTGAGAAAGGCCTTGTTTGTCTGTGCTTCAAGTTTAGTCTAGATCAGGGGTGCCCACACTTTTTCAGCCTGCGAGCCACTTTTAAGAAAACCAAGTCACAACGATCTACCTGCCACCACCGCCACGCGCGTGCGCACGCTCCCGCCGCTGCCTTCTTCCGTCTGCACTGCTTTGGAGAGCGCTTCGAGCGTTGGCGCATGCGCGCTGGGCGCAAACAGAGGCAAGAAACCTTCAGCTTGGCCAAGGAAGAGAGGCGGAGGGAGCCGGAGCGCGGAGCCGGAGCGTGGAGCCCTTGAGGTGCAGGCTGGGAAGGGCTGGGCGGCGACGGAGGAGGAGGCCAAAGCGGCCCGAGGGGGAAGAAGCAGGAGTTTGGGAGTCAGCTTCGATGGGGGAAAAGAGCCAGGCCCGGCCCGGCCCGGCCCCTGAGGGCTTGGCCTCCTGAGGGGTGTCGTGATTGACAGCCGGCCAAGAAGGAAGAAGCTGCGCGGGCGGAGGAAGGCGGGGGCGGGAGAGCGTGTGGGGCTTCGGAGGCCCTGCCTCTCCTCCGGAAGTTGCGGTGAGAGAGGCAGGGCCTCCGGAAGCCCCGCACGCTCTCCCGCCGCTGTCTTTGTCCGCCTGCGCGGTTTCTTCCTTCTTGGCCGGCTGTCAATCAAGGCACCCCTCAGGAGGCCGAGCCCTCAGAGGCCGGGCCGGGCCGGGCCTGGCTCTTTTCCCCCATTGCGGCTGACTCCCAAACTCCTGCTTCTTCCCCCTCGGGCCGCTTCGGCCTTCTCCTTTGTTGCTGCCCTGCCCTTCCCAGCCCACATCTCAAGGGCTCCGTGCTCTGCCTCCGTCCGCCTCTCTTCCTTGGCCAAGCTGAAGGTTTCTTGCCTCCGTTTGCGCCCAGCACGCATGCGCCAATGCTCGAAGCGCTCTCCAAAGCCGTGCAGATGGAGGAAGGCAGCGTCGGGAGTGTGCGCACACGCGCAGGAGCGCGCACGGCGGTGGGAGCAGAAGATTGACCTCAAATGGTCTCAGGATTGACTAGTCGATTGCGATCGACTTCCAGAGCAGCCCTGGTCTAAATACACTGTTGGCTGGATTCAGTGGGTGCGGGTGAACTACAACTCCCATATGCAAGTCCCATTCTCCAAACTGCACCAGGATGTTAAGTGGGGAATGGGGGCTTTGTGTGCCAAGTTTGTTCTTGATCAGTCATTGGTGTGGGCTGCAGTGGACTCAGGAAGTGAGTGAAGGTCATGCAAATCCCATCATCCATGTTTCATCCTCTTCCAAACTGGACCAAGATGAAGAGTGGGTCATGGGGGGCTCTATGTGCCAAGTTTATTTATTTATTATTATTTTTATAACCCGCCCTCCTCTACCCCTGAAGGGGGACTCAGGGCGGCTAACAAAAGGCAATAATTCAATGCCGTATACAAAGGAACCAAACATCAACATATCAAAATACAACAAAACAGATTAAAACAATTACATATCAGATACCCTGTAATCCCCGTTCCATATTCATAGGTTGTTCGAGCCGATCCACAGCCCGCCAACATAACCCTATCCTATTCAAATTGTCCGTCCGCTGCTCCACATCAACCAAACGCCTGGTCCCACAGCCACATCTTTAGCTTTTTTCTAAATGAAAGGAGGGAAGAAGTTGACCTTATTTTGCTGGGGAGCGAGTTCCACAGGCGAGGGGCCACTACTGAGAAGGCCCTGTCCCTCATCCCCACCAACTGTATTTGCGACAATGATGGGATCGAGAGCAGGGCCTCCCCGGAAGATCGTAAATTTCAAGATGGGATATAAGGGGAGATACGTTCAGACAAGTACGCTGGGCCAGAACCGTTAAAGGGCTTTTGGTCTTGATCAGTCATTGTATCGAGGCAGAGCACTGTGACCCCCTTCGATAATGGACCTGGACCACATTTGGCATGCACAACCCCCATGACCAGGTTTGGGGGGAATTGACCTTGATTTTCACCTACATCCAGAGAGCACCGGCTGGTAACTCCGCCTCCACACCTGCTCCAGGATTAGCTCCAGGGGGGGGGACGCCAAAATAATTTTCGCCTATCATGTAAAATTACCTTGGGCCGCCTCTGCCTATGATATGACTGTATCAAAATACATACAAGACTGAGGGGGGAAAGGAAAGGGCCTGAGGCAGGCCCAGATTACTCGATTGTGGCACCCTAGGCCACACTCTTGAAGCGCTGCCCCCACTCTGGGGGGCGGGGCTGCTTGCGGAGGGCATGGCCGCTTACTGGGGCGGGGCCACTTGCGGGGGCGTCCCCCGCTGCTCGTGCCGGCCCCATCCCTCTTCCTTCACTGACTGAAGGAAGAGGGGCGGTGCCGGCGCGAGCAGCAGGGAGGGGGCGGCGCCGGGACTTCCCTCCGTCCCCTCCTCTCTCTCGCGTCAGGAGGGCCCCCAAAAAGTAAAAAAAAAATTTTAAAATAATTTGGGGAAAAATTTCGGAAAAAAGTGTGCATGCGTGCGGCGGCAGAAGCGCCCCGTCCCCGCTGCTCGCGCTGGCACCGCCCCTCTTTCTTCACTGACTGAAGGAAGAGGGGCTGGGCTGGCACGAGCAGCAGGGAGGGGGCGCTTCTGCTGCCGCACGCATGCACACTTTTTTCCCGAATTTTTCCCCAAATTATTTTTTTAAAAAAATTTTTATACCTTTTTGGGGGGTCCGGATCTGCTGCCCCCTCCCCAAAGGTGCCGCCCTAGGTGGTGGCCTTATGGGTAATCCGGGCCTGGCCTGATGCTGTTAGGAATGGTGGGAGTTGAAGTTAAAACACCTGGAGGGCCCAAGTTTGCCCATGCCTGATCTATACTGTAGAATTAAATTAAAGCAGTTTGACTCTGCTTTAGTTTGACTCTGCTTTAACTACATCGAAGAGTGGCTCAATGCAAAGTAGCCGTACTTCTTGGGCCCCCTTTCTGTACTTGTGTGCTAGCTCTATGAGGTCTTTAGCCACCTCCATCGAAGAGTGCTGGCACTTCACCACATTCTCATGATTACATAGTACAGACCCTTATACTTCTTGGCTTGCCCCCTTTTCTCTAACCAATGCAGCCTTTTGATATGGTGCTGCTGAAAGCCTTTCTCTGCAAATACAATCTCTAGCTCGTAGCTGCAAGTGCCTGCAGATTTAATGCTTCTGTTCCCTCCTGCACAGCTAATCTTAACTTACAACATTAATATCAACAGGTGCCTTCAAGGAAAGAAGGATGAGGGGATATTGGTGCAGCTGAAGCAAGTATTTATAGTCTCCAAACCTTTTTTTAAAAAACCAAGCTTATATAGATCATACATGTAACCTAATCTGGAGCCCACACACATTCCTGTTTTAAAAACTGACAGTGCAGGATTTTCTGTAGAGACATGTAACCAAAAAAACCGGCATACATTTGCATGTGGGTACATCTATATACACACATATACATATAGACACAGAGGCATATATTTTTAAAATGACACTTGCAGTGAAATATCTATGTATGTACTGTACCTAATGAGTGAGTTGTCCACAATGGATATTTAATGCAGCTGCAGTACAGCCGAACCCACAGCAATGATGTCTGAATGGGGAATTAATGCAGTTTGACACAACTTGAACTGCCATGGCTCAATGCAAAGCAATTCTCTTGAGAGAGAATGCTTCTGGAACATGGCCATACAGCCTGGAAAACTCACAGCAACCCATTGACTCCGGCCATGAAAGCCTTGGACAACAAATCATCTCCTTCTCTCCTAGGTACTGATGTCTCACCAAATTGCAACTTCCAGGGTTCCATAGCTCTGCACCATGGCAGTTAAAGTGGTTCAAACTTCATTAATGTGCTTGGCCGACTTAGCAGCCGAGCGGGTTGCGGGGCGGGGTTGCCCTCGCCGCCATCCTGTGGAGAGATGCAGGGGCTTCTTCTCCCCAGAAGCCCCTGCGGTGGCGGCAGGCATGTAGCCAGGGGGGGGGGGCTAAGGTGGCTTCAGCCCCCCCCCCCCGAAATTCTCAGGGTGGTCCGCGAAAAGGCCTTACTGGTACATTATTTAAACTGTTATGTGCATTTAAATCATGATCTGATCACCATGCTCATTATATCCCACATTAATGGGGTTATTGGGATAACAATACAAAAGGTTTGCTAGGGTAGACCCTCTTCCACCCAGTCTCAGCCCCCCCGAACCCAACTCAGCCCTCCCCCCGAACCAATATCCTGGCTACGGCCCTGGGTGGCGGGAAGGTTTCCCGCCACCTAATACGAGCCGGCCAATGACGGGGCTGGCCCCGCCCTGCCCTGCCCCCTCTTTGCGCTGTCTGGCCTGCACTTCCACCTGGGCAGCCTATTTAAGGCCACCCGGGGCTGCCCGGGGCTGCCCAAATATCCATTGTGGACAACTCACTCATTAGGGCCAGCTCTGTTTTTCCTCCCACCCTCCCTACTTACTGCATTGCTTGTTGGTGTCCATTTTGTTCATTCTTCGTGTCATCATTGCACTGTTCATGGTTATGTGTTATTATGTTCTTTGTCACAACTCCGTGTTCGGCGTGTGGCTTTCATGGCCGGAGTCAATGGGTTGCTGTGAGTTTTCCAGGCTGTATGGCCATGTTCCAGAATCAGGCTGGCTTATCGCCCCTTGGTTGTAAGGGGGATAACGCCCAGTCCACCTGGGGTGCCGAGTTTCCGTGGACAGGCATTGGGCCGCTCGCACCCCAGGCTTGGAAACGCCTTTGGACATTTGTGGGGGCTGTACGACCCTGATCCAGGACCCGTGCGTGGCCGCCAACCCTTTGTTCCTGTTTTCAATAAATTAGTTGTGGCCATTTTCATCCAACCACTTGTGTCTGTGTTATTGTCCTTGGCGCGAGGTGCGTCACCCTTGCACACGCAATCCTACAGTGTAGATGTGCACTTGATCTACATCTTTCTAGTCTTGGTTAGCAGGATGGAGTTTTTGATGCCTGTCAGCCTCCACTTCTCCTTCAGGTCTGGATCTGCCCAGCACCAATGCTTTAATTTGTCCACTTAGTCTTAATTGGCTCCTAGCAATGTGTCTTTCCACTTGGGGTTTTGCTATTGTGTGAGTCGGTCCTTGGGGATTGTTTGGCATTCACACACAGCTGTTCGTAGCACCAGAATAGGCTAAAGAGTTGCTGGGCAGGTGTTTCAGTGTCCCATTAAGGACACCATCTGGTTGCCCTGTAGGTTGCATTTCACAGCTATTCTTCCTGCTCTGTATATTTAGGAACCAAAGGAATGCCAGAGTTTCACATAGGACAGGGGTGCCCACACTTTTTCAGCATGCGAGCTACTTATAATAAAACCAAGTAAGAAAGATCTACCGAGAGAGAAGCAGGGGCGGAGCAGGGGAGGGGCTTGGTGTGGCCTGGCTCCGCCCCCTCTGGCTTTAGCTCTACCACAGCTTCTCCAGACTAGAGGAGGGTAATGCCAAGCCAGTGGTGGCATAGATAGCCACTACTGGCTTGGCACTACCCTCCTCAAGGCTGAAGAAGCTGTGGTAGCGCTGAAGCCGGGGCAGGGGCGGGGCTTGGCGTGGCCTGGCTCCACCCCCTCTCCCCTCTGGCTTTAGCGCTACCACAGCTTCTCCAGGCTAGAGGAGGGTAATGCCAAGCCAGTGGTGGCATAGCTAGCCACTACAGGCTTGGCATTACCCTCCTCTAACCTGTAGAAGCTGTGGTAGTGCTGAAGCCGGGGGAGGGGGCGGGGCTTGGTGCAGCCTGGCTCCGCCCCCTCTGAGAATCGCCCCATCCAGCTGGGATCGAACTCCTTCGGTCCCGGGATCGAGTAGTCGATCGCGATCGACTTCCTGGGCAGCCCTGCCATAGGAGATGCTAATGAAGGATTGGTTCAATGCCTCAAAAATGTTCCCATAAAGTAGCTGGAACTAGAGAACTTGCCAGGTGTAATCTTAATATGAAGAATTCTGGATGACCTTATGGCGTAATGTAAAAAAAAAAGAATACACCCACATGTAGTTCATGTTTGATCAGCCCACACACTGCCTTAACAGAGAAAGAAAATATGCCATACAGGTGAACAATACAGAACAAGTAGTTTACTCTTCGTAAATCCAGAACAACATATGTACAATGTGATCCGTTGCACCAACTCACATAATGTCCCTTTACGAGAGAATTAAAACAGTCTGTCCATGTGGATAAACTCCTTCATCAGCTCATGAAGCTAGAGCACACTCCAAACTCTCTCTCTCTCTCTCTCTCTCTCTCTCTCTCTCTCTCTCTCTCTCTCTCTCTCTGCTTTTCTCTTCTTCTCTCCCTGCACTTGCATAGCTCAAGCCTGAACAAAAATGTAACAGCCCTAGAGGTTACCTAGTTCCATAAAGGAGTTCTGGTGTTATCCACGGCAGTTTAATACCAAGGAGGAGCGTCTTGAGGATCTGGAAACGCCCTGAGGAAGCGTCCACAAGACACGAAACGGCCCCGATGTGGCGTCATCGTACTTCGAGCTGTTGGCGCACTTCCAGCTCGATTGGCGCAGCGACAGCTGCTTACTTTGCTCCACGCCTGCTTGACTTTGTTTTCTAAGACCGTGAGTCTTAGAAAATCTGGGCGCTCTAAACGAACTTTTGTACTGCCCTTAGTCACTCAAGCCGCAAACAGGCTGACTCCTTCGGACTCTCTTTTAATTGTGTTGAACTACAGAAAGCCCCAATGTTATTGTTTATATTGTGTGGAACTGTGCTAATAATGTGTCGAACTCTATATTGTGTAGAACGTTACTTAGGAATTGATTTGTGTTGACCCGAATACCTAACTCTGTGGACCCCGCTGTGTTTGAAGGAAATCCCTTTTATACCGGGTTATCCCTGTCTACGCTAATACTGGATTATTCCCATCCACTTTTAAATGTTTGCTGATGCCTGTTACACTGCTATTTCTAGTTGCATGATATTGAAATTATAGATTGACAATTTTTGTACTATATTAGTATCCTATGAGCTTTATTGGTAAACTACTTGTATAGGATTTCCTATCAGTGATTCTGGTGCCCTTTGTACTTAGTCTTGTTAGCACAATAAGCTCCATTTTTGTCTTTAGTGTACTACTTCAAGGCCATCAGAAAGGATTTTCTTTCTCGATTTTAGAATCCTTTCCGGCAGGTGCTCACTGGAGGCTAGCTTTCAAATCCAACAAGTTAGCCGAGCCGAGCCTTTTCGTTCTTTCTTTTTATTTTCCTCTCCTGCCAGCCTACACACTGCGAGCAAACAGTGGGATGCTGCCATTGCTGCCGAATAGAAGCTTGCTTGCTATTAGCGGTGCGGCACCAGCTGCTAACAGGAGACACCGTTCATTAGATCCACATGAGAGCAACCTCAGAGCTGTAAACAGTTTGTCCCGCAGAAAGGAGCAAATGTTATTTCTGGTGGCAGGAGCTGAACCTTCTAGCTGAAATGGGGTAATTACTGTCCGTGGCTGAAAATCTCCCAATCTGAAGGGAAGACAGGCTCTCCACAACAAACAAATTCACCAGACCTCAGCTGGCAAAAGAAACAAGGAGAGCTATGATTAAATCAAGGGTGCATCTACACTAAAGAGTTATTGCAGATTGACACCACTTTATTTATTTATTTATTTATTATTTCGATTTGTATACCGTCCTTTCCAATTGGCTCAGGACGGTTTACAGTATATCGAACTACAACAGAAAGCATAAAATTATAGGGCAGTTTCCACAGTAATCCGCCAACCCAGGATAGTTATAAGTGGAATGCCTGCTGGAATAAAGCAGTTTTGCACGCTTTCCGGAAAGCCGGCAGCTCACTGATTGCTCACACTTCAGGTGGTAAACTATTCCACAAGCATGGTGCAGCCATGGACAGGGGCGGTCTTACCGGTAGGCGAAGGACGCCGCTGCGTAGGGTGCCATCTGGGTAAAGGACGCATTCCCTCGCCCACCAGACAGCGTCCGGCCGATGTTCCACTTTTGGGCCTTGTGGGCCTTGTCCCTGCGTGCCGAATAGCTGTGTTTACAGGCTCCGCACCGCTTCTGGGCATGCGCCGTAGCAAACCTCCCCTGCGTGCATGCACGGAGGGAGTGCTGTGTTTACAGGCTTCTGCGCCATGCGCGGAGGGGGTGCGAGGAGCTTCTGGGCATGCATGCGGAGGGGCGTGCCGAATAGGAGTGCTGTGTTTACAGGCTTCTGCGCCTGTGCACAGGAGCTTCTGGGCATGCACGGAGGGGGGGGGGCGTGCCAAATAGGGAGTGCTGTGTTTACAGGCTTCTGCGCTTGTGCACAGGAGCTTCTGGGCAGGGAGTGCTGTGTTTACAGGCTTCTGCGCTTGCGCACAGGAGCTTCTGGGCATGCGCGGAGGGGGGCGCCAAAATAATGTTGGGGGGGGGTGTCAAAATAATGTTCGCTTACCATTTAAAATTACCTTAGACCGCCCCTGGCCAGGGAGAAGGTTCTCTGTCTAGTTGACGACATATGAATAGTCCGTAAGGGCGGAATCTGTAGAAGATTGAGGTCTTCTGAATGGAGGGATCTCTAGGGAGCATATGGGAGTAGACGGTCCCTTAAGTACCTTTAACTGACCTACAAGAAGCACTGCCTGAATATCAAGCAAAAAGTGGCTGCTAGAAACAATATCATACAAAAGCTGACAGGCACAACCTGAGGATCACAACCAGATACAGTGAAGACATCTGCCCTTGCGCGAGTGCTACTCTGCTGCTCAGTATGCATGCCCAGTGTTGAACACATCTCACCATGCTAAAACAGTGGATGTGGCTCTTAATTAGACATGCCGCACAATCATGGGGTGTCTGCGCCCTACACCACTGGGAAATTACACTGTTTAGCTGGCATTGTACCACCTGACATCCGCCGGGAAGTAGCAACCAATAGTGAAAGGACCACGGCAGTGACATCTCCGGCCCATCCTGTTTGGGTATCGGCCAGCATGCCAATGACTTAAATCAAGAAATAGTTTTCTAAGATTGACAGAGACACTCGCTGGAACACTTCAGCAAGCGAGAGTCCAAAAGTGGCAGGCTAAAAGCCAGAACCTCAATCCATAGCTGATACCAAATGAGAGACTCCCTCCTGGGCTCACAGAAGACTGGGCGACTTGGAAGGCGCTGAACAGACTGTGCTCTGGCACCACGAGATGCGGAACCAACCTTAAGAAATAGGGCTACAAAGTGGAGTCCATATTAAAAGTAAATCCCTATTTTAAAGGGCATAAGACAGAGATGACAAGAAATCCTTTGCAGCCACCCGCTTCTGCCTACCAAAGGAACCCCATTGCCTCCAAGTCGTCCCCTGTGGGTTGAATCCACAGATCATACTTTTTGGTCTTGAATATGGTTGGGGAGGTTAGAATTGTGTTGTCTAAGGCTTTCATGGCCAGAATCACTGGGTTGCTGTGAGTTTTTCGGGCTGTATGGCCATGTTCCAGAAGCATGCTGTCCTGACGTTTCACCTATATCTAAGACAGGCATCCTCAGAGGTTGTAGGTTATCACCTACAAAGCCCTGAATGGTTTGGTACCTGCCTACCTTCGTGACCATATCTCCTTCTACAAACCTACACAATCCTTTCGACCTTTCGGAAAGGCCCTCCTCTTGCTCCCACCTCTGTCACAAGTGCAACTTGTGGGGATGAGGGAGAGGGCCTTCTCTGTGGTGGCTCCTTGACTCTGGAGCTTGCTTCCCGGAGAGATTAGGCAAGCGCCCACCCTGGCAGTCTTCAGGAACAGCCTAAAAACCTGGCTGTTCTGGTGTGCCTTTGAGGAATGAACAACAATCCCATACCTTGACCAAATCCAGCATAAAATGCGCTTTGATGCACTTTATCTCACCCTTTAGTCAGTGAAATTAAACCCCATTGTTTGTCCCACCTGAGCCTCCCTCCAGATACACTGCACTACTCATCTCACCTGGGGTTTTTAAAATGTGATCCTTTGCCATTGGCACTGCCCACTCTGTTCAATTTCTTGTTATTTCATATTTTATCCTGTGTTTATTTTTCATTTGTTATATTTTATTATATTTTTATTTGATGTATTGTATGTTTGTATTTTTGCTTTATTGTAATTGTTGGGCTTGGGCTCTTGTTAGCCGCCCCAAGTCCCCTTGAGGAGATGGTGGCGGGGTATAAATAAAGATTATTACTATTATTATTTATTGTGAGGTCTGTTGGAAACTAGGATGCCTACCATAGATGTGGGCGAAACGTCAGGGGGTAGTGCTTCTGGAACGTGGCCATACAGCCTGGAAAACTCACAGCAACCCAGAGGTTAGAATTATTTGTGATTTTTCTCCTTTCAGCGAACTGCATTATGAGTAACCAAGACTTGGGAGGCATTAGCACCGAGTAAGGTTTAAGGCAGACCTGGGCATCCTACCGCCCGCGGGCTGGATGCGGGCCGTTGGATTCTGACCGGCCCGGGGAGAACGGCATCTGGGGTGGGGCCAAGAGGAAGGGGTGCCGCTGCCGCCATCCCATCACGGGCTGTGGGGCCTGTGTCAGTAGACAGCCCACTGCTCCAGAGAACGATCGGAGGAGCGGTGACTTTGGAGTGCCTGCCATCCCAGGAGGCGATCCGGGCCTGCAGCGGGAGCAGTTGCCGACCTGCAGCGGCTGATCGCCCTGGCGACCCGGAAGATCGTCTTCCGGGTCGTCAGGCCGATCAGCCGCCGCACGTCGCCGACTGCTCCCGCTGCAGGCTCGGATCGCCTCCCGGGATGGCAGGCACTCCACGGCAGGGTGATCAGCTGGGGAACGGCTGGGGGCAAGAGCGGGCGGAGGCCTGCACCCTCCAATCGTCTGCTGCTCTGCTGCGGCGGCGGCGGCTGGGTCCGCTTTGCCATCCTCTGGGCTGGGTCCATTGGGCCATTCCATCTTGGGATCCTTCCTCTCTTGAGGATGTCAACCTCTTATCTTGGTTCGCACCTTGTCTTCTTGAATTTCATTTTATTTTATTTTAGTGGTTTTTATTATAATTTTATAATAATAATATAATTAATAATATAATATAATGTTATATTATATTATAATTTCAATATATTATGTCTATATATATACTATAATATAATAATTATGATATTAATACTAATAATATATGAATATTTCTTGATATATTAATATGTTATTATTAATTATGTGTAATATATAGCAAATAAATAAATAAATAAATAATGTAGATTAGAATGTAGTTCCGCCTTTAGGTGCGGCCCTCCATAATATTTTTGGCTCTCGTGTGGCCCCTTGGAAAAATAATTGCCCACCCCTGGTTTAAGGTAATAGGAAAAGAGGAGGACTACATTACAGGTAGATTGGCTTAGTAAAAGAAACCACAGCCCACAGTTTGCATGACCTGAACCCTAATAATAGGGTTGCTTGGAAGTCTAGTATTTGTCTTTGTGTTTGCGTGCCTTCAAGTCACTTGTCAATGTACAGGGACACCATGAATTTCATAGTGTTTTCTTAAGCAAGGAATATTCTGAAGTGGTTTTGCCAGTTCCTTCCTCTGAAATAAAGCCCACAGCACCTGATATTCATCGGCAGTTTCCCAACCAAATAGTAAATAGGACTGATCCTGCTTAGGCTTCTATGATCAGAGGGGTATTTGGTACTTCTTGCCATGAGCCAAGGCTTACTTGACAGCACATAATAACAACACTTGAAGATATTTCTATGCAGTTCTGCTTTCCATATTCAAAAGGAGGATTGTTCCAGCCGTGAACATTCAGTATAACACTCTTTTGAGATGTGGTTCTGTAATACTCTTGAGATATAGAACTGTAGGTGGTATTCAGTCCATGGTCACATAGGTTTGTATAGGAGTATTGTGATACTGGTTGTTTAATTCATTCCTTTTCCTATTGATCCTCAGCAGCATAGAATTTCTCAGGGTCAACTTTCTTCAAACTATCCATCACAAACCCAACATCTTTTGTAATGTAAGTCATTGCCAATTCAGATCCCGTCAATGTGTGTGTGTGTGTGTAGAGATATATTTTTGCATCACTTCATACTTATTTATATTGTTCCTTGATTAATATAAGGTTCAGTGGATTCCTTTAAAGCAGTGTTTTCCAACCTTTTTTGAGCCGTGGCACATTTTTTACATTTACAAAATCCTGGGGCACATCACCAACCAAAATTTTATTTATTTATTTATTTATTTATTTATTATTCAGACTTACTAGACCGCCTCTCCCCAAGGCTCAGGGCGGTTTCCAACACAATAAAAATTACACAAACAGCCTAAAAACATCATAAAAACATTCCTAAAAACAATCACATATGTCATAAAACATCACATAGATCGGATGAAGACCGATCTGAAGACAGAGGCGGCATGGTTAGGTGGCGAGGTTTGATGTTCAGGTGCTAGTCAATTGCCAAATGCTTGCCAAAATAGCCAATGACACAAAATGACACTCTAACACAGTAATACATATAGTTAATATGTTTTTAAATGTATTTATACACTCAGTGTGAAACCTGGGCCTGTTTCGATGAACGCAACATAGATATCCTGGCAGGAATGGCAGAAAGACACACACGAAGGTCTTGCTCAACAGCTGGGAGTTATAGTTCACCCGCACTCAAAGAGCATTCTGAACTCCACCAATGATGGAATGGAATCAAACTTCCCCCATAGAACTCCCGTAACCAAGAGAAAATACTATAAGAGTTTGGTGGGCATTGACCTTGAGTTTTGGAGTTGTAGTTCACCTATATCCAGAGAGCACTGTGGAGGGGCGGGAGGAAGACGTGGGGCGCCCGCACAGGTCACGTCTTCCTCCCTCCCTCCCCCCTCCCACAGAAGCGGCAGTGTGAGCAAAGCGAGGCAAAGCAAGCAGAGCGAGGCTGGGAATAAGGAAGCCCGAGTGGAGAAGAAAAAGTGTTCAGCAGGAGGGGGAAGAAAGGGTATTGGAGGTTCCAATTTCCCACGGCACACCTGATGATCGCTCACGGCACACTAGTGTGCCACGGCACACTAGTTGGGAAACACTGCTTTAAAGCAGCGTTTCTCAACCTTCCTAATGCTGCAACTCCTTAATACAGTTCCTCACGTTGTGGTGACCCCCAACCATAAAATTATTTTCTTTGCTACTTCAGAACTGTAATTTTGCTCCTGTTATGAATCATAATGTAAATATCTGATATACAGGATATATTTTCATTCACTGGACCCGATTTGGCGCAAATACCCAATACGCCCAAATTTGAATACTGGTGGGGTTGGGGTGGGATAGATTTTGTCATTTGCGAGTTGTAGTTGCTGGGATTTACAATTAACCTACAATCATAAAGCATTCTGAACTCCACTAGTAATTGAATTGAACCAAACTTGGCACACAGAACTCCCTTGACCAACAGAAAATACTGGAAGGGTGTGGTGGCCATTGACTGTGAGATTTGGGGTCGTAGTTCACCTGCATCCAGAGAGCACTGTGGACACAAACAACGATGGATCTGGACCAAACTTGGCATGGATATTCAGTATGCTCAAATGTAAACATTGATGGAATTTGGGGAAAGTAGGCCTTGACATTTGGGAGTTGTAGTTGCTGGGATTTATAGTTCACCTACAATCGAAGAGCATTCTGAACTCCACCAAGATAGAATTGTACCAAACTTCTGACACAGAATCCCCATGAACAACAGAAAATACTGTGTTTTCTGATGGTCTTTAGTGACATCTCTGACACCCCCTCATCACACCCCCCCCCACGGGTCCTGACCCTGAGGTTGAGAAATGATGCTGTAAAGGAATTGCAAATGGGGCAATCTGCTGTGGTTGGTAGAATCCAATTCTACAGGAAGTAAACATATCTATTTGCAGTCAGGTAGCATTGGAATTTCCTTACATATGCCTCAGCAATCAGACTTGCAAATTGAGCTTGTGTTTGTGACCTGATGTTCTTGTTGTGTGCCTTCAAGTTGTTTGTGATTTATGGCGACCGTAAGGTGAACCTCGTATCTTGGCCGAATTTCTCCAGAGAAGGTTTGTCCTCGCCTTCCTCTGAGTTCGAGGGAGTGTGATTTGCCCAAGGTCGCTCAATCTCCATGGCCAAGCAGGGGTTTAGACCTTCACCTCCCAGTGTCCAATCCAGTATTCAAACCACAACACACCTGGCTCTCTCCTAATGACTGATTCTGGAAGAAAAAAACATACTGAGACATCAAGGACAAAGCCTTGAGACAGATCTGAGTGGACCAGTTGAGAGCATTTGGATAAAAATAAAGAGATAAATAATGGCAACATTTAGGCAGGGATTTACTACAGGCCACCAAACCAAGAATAAATACATCAAGGGAACCACTGACCCCATAGGGGAGCTGATGAGGAAACACAACATACGTGCTGGTTTTGACCTTTAAAGCTCTATACCAGGGGTGCTCAGAACGGTGATCGCGATCACCAGGGTGATCTTCGGGCCTCATCCTGGTGATCTTCAGGCCCCTGACCAGGTTTTTTGCTGTTGGTCCTCTTCACACGCCCCTGCACGCTGCAAAGAAGTCCTCCGTTGTTGCTCCTCCCCACTCCCTGCTCGTGCGCCGCTTCCAAAAGCTCCAGAGTCCAAGAGGCAGAATGGGCCCCCTCTTTTGGATTCCTCCTCCTCCCTCCGTCCTTCTCCAGCCACTCAGAGTCGTAGGAGACCAAAGGGGGCGGGCCTGGATGACGTGATCCATGGCTGGCCCCGCGGCACATGCACAGAAGCGCCCATTTTGCCTCTCGGACTTCTCGTGAGCTCTCGGAAGCGGCACGCATGCTGGCGGCGTGGAAATAGGAGCAACGACGGAGGAGAAGAAGAAGGACGCTTTGGGGTCATTTCCTTACCGCATCTCAAAGGTCGGTCCTTTTACTTTGGGGTGGGTGCTTGATTGTCCTGTGGCATGTCTCTTTGTTTATTTTTAATGTTTAAAAATGGCCTTTTAGCTCCAAAGCCTCTCTGCTTGCTTTGTTCCTTGAGAAATATATGTTGGGGAATATGGCAGTGTGGGAGAAATGGGGTGGTTGGATGTATTTATGCATGCCCCTTTGTTTACCTTGCTGAGTATTAAATGGCCTTGCAGTTCAAAAGCCTCTCTTCTTACTTTCTGGCTGATAATATGTGTGGTAATATGGAAATGTGGGAGAAATGGGGTGGTTGGATGTATTTATGCATGCCCCTTTGTTTACCTTGCTGAGTATTAAATGGCCTTGCAGTTCAAAAGCCTCTCTTCTTACTTTCTGGCTGATAATATGTGTGGTAATATGGAAATGTGGGAGAAATGGGGTGGTTGGATGTATTTTTGCATGCCCCTTTGTTTACCTTGCTGAGTATTAAATGGCCTTGCAGTTCAAAAGCCTCTCTTCTTACTTTCTGGCTGATAATATGTGTGGTAATATGGCAGTGTGGGAGAAATGGGGTGGTTGGATGTATTTTAATGCTCTGTTTTATATTGTTGTTATTAAATTGAAATGTTGATGTTTTATAACTTCATTTTACGTAAACTGCCCCGAGTCTGCTGGAAGGAGCGGTACATCAAAATGAATAATAAATATAAATAAATAAATAAATAAGAAAATAGTTATACGTTTTACATTTCTGGGTAGGTGATTTTTGGGACTTGGTTTTTTAATCAGTAGCTCCCATGCTGAAAAAGTGTGAGCACCCCTGCTCTATACGGTTCTGGCCCAGCTTACTTGTCCGAACGCATCAGCCGCTACATCCCACCCTGTAATCTAAGATCATCCAGGGAGGCCCTGCTCTCACTCCCGCCTACTTCTCAAATGTGGATGGTGGGGACGAGGGATAGGGCCTTCTCGGTGGTGGCTCCCCGCCTGTGGAATGCGCTCCCTATCGATGTACGATCCACCTCATCCCTCCTGGCATTCAGGAAAAAAGTAAAATCCTGGCTGTGGGACCAGGCGTTTGCACACCAGCACAAGGCAGCACTTTAGATGGGATTTTAAAGGAAAGTGGATGATCAAGGCCAATGCTTTTATGGCCAGAACATTGTTTTAATCTGGAATGAATGCGTATGATGTTTGGATGGTTGTATTTTGATGTATTTTAATTGTATTTTGGTTGTTGAGGGGTTCTGGGGTCTTGTATTGTTGCTGTGTGGGCATCGAATTGCGCCTTACTGTAAGCCGCTCTGAGTCCCCCCTCGGGGGTTGAGAAGAGCGGGGTAAAATCCTGAAATAAATAAATAAATAAATACAATCTACAGATCCACTAAGAAAATCCAACTAATGTTACGTTCAGCAAAGGGCAAGAGGGATCCTCTCACCTCTGCAGGAGCCTACCATATGCCATGCAGCTGTGGACAAGTCTACATAGGGACCATCAAATGGAGCATTGCCAAAACAAGGAACTTAACAGGCACTGCAGACTAATTCAACCAGAAAAGTCAGCCATAGCAGAGCACCTGATGAACCAACCTGGACATAGCATATTATTTGAGAACACAGAAATGCTGGACCACTCTCACAACCACCATGTCAGGCTACACATAGAAGCCATTGAAATCCACAAGCATGTGGACAAAATGGGTTTTAGATTTAAAGTGGACCCATGCTCTAGTGCAGTGGTTCTCAACCTTCTGAATGCCACGACCCCTGAATAGTGCAGTTCCTCATGTTGTGGTGACCCCCAACCATAACATTATTTTCGTTGCTACTTCATAACTGTAATCCTGCTACTGTTATGAATTGTAATGTAAATATCTGATATGCAGGATGAATTTTCATTCACCGGACCAAATTTGGCACAAATACCCAATACTCCCAAATTTGACTACTGGTGGGGTTGGGCGGGATTGCTTTTGGGAGTTGTCGTTGCTGGGATTTATAGTTCACCTACAATCAAAGAGCATTCTGAACTCCACCAATGATGGAATTGAACCAAAGTTGGAACACAGAACTCCCATGACCTACAGAAAATACTGGAAGAGTTTGGTGGACATTGACCTTGAGTTTTGGAGTTGTAGTTCACCTCCATCCAGAGAGCACTGTGGACTCAAATAATGGTGGATCTGGATCAAACTTGGCATGAATATCCCATATGCCCAAATATGAACACAGATGGAATTTGGGGAAAACAGACTGACATTTGGGAGTTGTAGTTGCTGGGATTTATAGTTCACTTATAATCAAAGAGCATTCTGAACTCCAGCAATGATGGAATTGAACCAAAGTGGGCACTCAGAATTCCCATGATCAACAGAAAATACTGGAAGGGTTTGGTGGGCATTGGCCTTGAGTTTGGGAGTTGTAGTTCACCTCCATCCAGAGAGCACTGTGGACTCAAACAATGATGGATCTGGATCAAACTTGGCATGAATATCCCATATGCCCAAATATGAACACAGATGGAATTTGGGGAAAACAGACTGACATTTGGGAGTTGTAGTTGCTGGGATTTATAGTTCACTTATAATCAAAGAGCATTCTGAACTCCACCACTGATTGAATTGAACCAAAGTGGGCACTCAGAATTCCCATGACCAACAGAAAATACTGGAAGGGTTTGGTGGGCATTGGCCTTGAGTTTGGGAGTTGTAGTTCACCTCCATCCAGAGAGCACTGTGGACTCAAACAATGATGGATCTGGATCAAACTTGGCATGAATATCCCATATGCCCAAATATGAACACAGATGGAATTTGGGGAAAACAGACTGACATTTGGGAGTTGTAGTTGCTGGGATTTATAGTTCACTTATAATCAAAGAGCATTCTGAACTCCACCAATGATTGAATTGAACCAAAGTGGGCACTCAGAATTCCC
Organism: Anolis apletophallus; assembly: GCA_030556195.1. Taxonomy (NCBI): domain Eukaryota; kingdom Metazoa; phylum Chordata; class Lepidosauria; order Squamata; family Anolidae; genus Anolis; species Anolis apletophallus. The sequence continues at coordinate 195,580,236 of JARBWK010000002.1, read as the reverse complement.
ATGACCAACAGAAAATACTGGAAGGGTTTGGTGGGCATTGACCTTGAGTTTTAGAGTTATAGTTCACCTACATCCAGAGAGTGCTGTGGACTCAAACAATGATGGATCTGGACCAAACTTGGCATGGATACTCAATATGCCCAAATGCGAACGCTGGTGAAGTTTGGGGAAAATAGACCTTGACATTTGGGTGTTGTAGTTGCGGGGATGTATAGTTCACCTACAATCAAAGAGCATTCTGAGCACCACCAATGAAATAATTGGGCCAAACTTCCCACACAGAATCCCCATGACCAACAGACAATACTGTGTTTTCTGATGGACTTTGGTGAACGCTCTGACACCCTCTTGTGACCCTTCCACAGGGGTCCCAACCCCCAGGTTGAGAAACACTGCTCTAGTGTGATGAGGTTGTAGGTATCAAGTCTGTACTAAGTAACCAGCCAATTCTGTCAGTGTTAAGTGGGGTAGGAGGAATGAAAAAACGAAGGGGATGGAATGCCTTTCTTCAGAGCTTTACAACATAGGGTCAAGCTAGACATGAAGGGGGAAATGCATACCTCAAAGATATGTCATGTAGCAATTGGATTTGAAAACTAAGTCTGCGATTACTTTCCAGTCCTTAGTTATAAAATATGCTAAGTGCAAAGAATGCAACTGAGTCCAATCATGTGCTATGAAAAACAGATGTCTTTCAGCATTTGCGGAAGCATATCCTCCAAACAAAAAAAAACACCCCCCTGTAAACGTGTCATCAAATTTGACCCTTGTTATTGTGTCCCAAAGGAGGGAATGACGGCAAGCTAGCCAAGTGGAGCTGTGAACGTGAATGCTCCTGTTAGAAAATGGGAATACGTGGAAACTACCCCTTATATCTTTTGAGAAAATGGGAATACACTGCAACATTTTGGGCTAGGTCTCCCTGTTCAACCTTTTGGTGAAATTGCTGATCCCACTTAAATATTGTAATAATTGGTTGGTTACAATTATCCAGGCTCCGAATGTTAAGGTCCTTCTTTCTAAATGCAGAAGTGAATCATACTCATTATTCCCTTGGGCGACACAGAGAGCGGGGGAGAGAGAAGAGTGTCTGCTTCTGAACCAGTTAGTCAGACTTCCTCCAAAGCTTCAGAGTTTCCCTTCTTGCGGTGCTGCCATCTCCTATGAATCGACTTCAATTGCACACACACACACACACACACACACACCCCACAAAAAAAAACCCATTTTCTGCAATGAAATTGGAAACCATCTGTGATTTAAGACCTGTTTCCAGGCTATATAAATCATTACTACATGTTTTTGGATGGCCTAGAAAATGTTGTTGCGCTTGAAGGGATGAGGAATGTATTCTTGCAGTGTGCGGGAACAAAAAGATGATGTAGAAGGATCCGCTCTGGGGAAAAGGTGATTACCGTATTTTTCGCACCATAAGGCGCACCTGCTGATAAGACGCACCTTGATTTTTGAGGAGGAAAATTGGGGGAAAAAATTGGGGGCTGGTTACACTAACATGGAGGGGGCGCTGGAGCAGAGGGGGCGCGATGTACTTACGCTATATTCGCGCCCCCGCGGCGGCTCCGGTGGCTCCTGTGCATCCCCATACTCTCGCCGCCGTGTCCTGCAGCCAGCCGGCGCGGGAGGAACGGGGGCGGAAGAGGGACTCGTGGGGCGGGCTCGCCCCTCACGGACCCGAGGAGGAGGGGAGGCCACGAGGGCGGCCCCACGGCGCCGCAGCGGCAGCCGTAGCAGCAGCCGCAGCAGCAGCAGCAGAGGAAGGGCCCGAAGCCAGAGGCGCTTCTTCCTGACGTCAGGAAGAAGCGCCTCTGCCGAGGAGGAAGGGGAGGCGGCCGCGCGCTGTAAGGAGGCCCGAAAGAGAGGCCGCAGGGAGGGAGGCCCTCCTCCTCGGCAGAGGCGCTTCTTTCTGACGTCACTTCATCGCGCCTCTGACGAGGAGGGCCTCGCCAGCCGCGCTTACAGCGTTCTTCCAGCGCGGCTGGCGAGGCCCTCCTCCTCGGCAGAGGCGCTTCTTCCTGACGTCACTTCATCGCGCCTCTGACGAGGAGGAAGGGGGAGGCGGCGGCGCTGTAGGAGGCCCGAAAGAGAGGCCGCAGGGAGGGAGGGAGGGAAGGAGGAAGAGTTCCCTCCTCCCTGCGGCCTCTCTTCGGGCCTCCTTACAGCCGCGGCCGCCTCCCCTTCCTCCTCGCAGAGGCACTTCTTCCTGACGTCAGGAAGAAGCGCCTCTGGCTTCGGGCCCTTCCTCTGCTGCTGCTGCTGCGGCTGCTGCTACGGCTGCCGCTGCGCCGGCGTGAGGGCCGCCCTCGTGGCCTCCCCCTCCTCGGGTCCGTGAGTGGCGAGCCCGCCCACGAGTCCCCTTTCCCCCTGTTCCTCGCGCCGCCGGCTGGCTGCAGCAACACGGCGGCGAGTATGGGGATGCACAGGAGCCACCGGGAGCCGCCGGGGGGCGCGAATATAGCGTAAGTACATCGCGGGCCCCCTCTGCTCCAGCGCCCCCCCTCCATGTTAGTGTATTCGCTCCATAAGACGCAGCTTATTTTTCTTCCTACTTTGGGAGGAAAAAAACTGCGTCTTATGGTCCGAAAAATACGGTATATACGGTACTTTGTAGTACGAAGGAAGCTTCTTTAGGGCAATTATTTTCCTTGAAATTCCAATCAGCTGTCAATTTCTCTCCGTGCGGGAATACACATCTGAGGGTGCTTCCAGACAGCACTAAATCACGGGTTTTAAACAGGGGCAAAAATCCCGGTACTTCAGAAGGGATCCGCATACAGACCTGTTGGTTGCGGGATCTCTGCTTCTGTTGTCCAGATTTGATGCTTTGTTGTGAGATTTAGAGACTCCCAAAATGGCCACCATGGAACTCCCGCCAGAAACGTTTATTTATTTATTATTTATTTGTCACGTTTCTATACCGCCTCTCTCAGCCCGAAGGCGACTTGGGACGGTTTACACAGGCAGTCTCTGCCCTCAATACAACACAGCAACAAGTCAACCCCCCCCCCCAGAAAAAACCATATAATAACAATTTAACAATTAAAAACATACAATTGCAGCCTCAGCGTCATGTTGAAATCAGTTTCCATCACATCGTCGTCATTCCTTATATCCAATTAAGCCTTATATTTCATCAACAAATGCCTGCTCAAATAACCAGGTCTTGACTTTCTTGCAAAACATCAGGAGGGAGGGGGCCGATCTGATGTCTTTAGGGAGGGTGTTCCAAAGCCGAGGAGCCACCACTGAAAAGGCCCTGTCTCTCGTCCCCACCAGTCGTGCATGCGAAGAAGGCGGGACCGAGAGCAGGGCCTCTCCAGATGATCTTAAACATCTCAATGGCTCATAGGGAGAGATATGTTCGGACAGGTAAGTTGGACCCAGGCATGTAGCCGGGGGGGCTAAGGGGCTTCAGCCCCCCCGAAATTCTCAGGGTGGTCCGCAAAAGGGCCTTACTGGTACATTATTTAAACTGTTATATTTATTCATATCATGATCTGATCACCATGCTCATTATATCCCACATTCATGGGGTTATTGGGATAACAATACAAAAGGCTTGCTAGGGTAGACCCTCTTCCACCCAGTCTCAGCCCCCCGAACAAACTCAGCCCCCGAATCAAAATCCTGGCTACGGCCCTGGTTGGACCCGAACCGTTTAGGGCTTTAAAGGCTAAAGCCAGCACTTTGAATTGTGCCCGGTAGCAAACTGGCAGCCAGTGGAGCTGGCACAACAGGGGAGTTGTACGCTCTCTGAATGGCGCTCCTGTTATCAACCTGGCTGCTGTCCGTTGGACTAGTTGCAGCTTCCGAACAGTCTTCAAAGGCAACCCCACGTAGAGAGCATTGCAGTAATCTATACGGGATGTAACCAGAGCATGGACCACCGTGGCCAAGTCAGACTTCTCAAGGTACGGGCGCAGCTGGCGCACAAGTTGACAGTTTTATTTTTAAAGACTCAAGATATGGATAAGTGGACAATCACTGCAGCGAATAATTTTTTCCTGGCCATAGAAAGTGTGCCCTCCAGATGTTTCATGAAGTACTGGGAAAACACACTAAGCATGGGTCTATCTAAATAAATAGACACACAAGTACCAAAATATATCAATATAATACAGTCAAACAAGTGAATGGAAATGGTGAGTTGTCCCAAATCCAAACATCAAGTACATATCTACAAATACAGTGTACATGAATGTAGAGAAATCACAAAATCATAGTACATAATTCCATCACTCATGAAGGCCAAATGGGCGAATGTAATGACATCAAAATACATAGGGAAATAGTCCCATCTGAGGTCAGCATATACGCTTAACTCACTGTTCAGTTCACAGTTGCCCGCTGTGTATGGGAAACGCGGAGCAGAGGCTGTCCGGAGGTGTGGTCACATGCCAACCATCGTGCGTGCCTACGCGAGGGCGTGGTTACGCTCGACATGATGCGGAAGTGATCGCCGCCCGGGAATTGTAGTTCTCCAAGAGTAGAATTACCCAAATAAACCGTGATAAATCCTCAAAATAACTCCAAAATATTGTCGCCAATGTGGCATGCAAGCGGGTCCTCTAATGTGAATCCACTCGGACCGAAATGAGGAAAAAAGCCACAAATGTGCCGTTTTTTACATTTACAAAAATCCTGGGGCACACCACCAACCAAAAGGACACAAAATGACACTCTAACACAGTAATACATATAGTTAATATGTTTTTAAATGTATTTATACACTCACTGTGAAACCTGGACCTGTTTCGATGAACACAACATAGATATCCTGGCAGGAATGGCAGAAAGACACAAACTTCCCACACAGAACTCCCATAACCAAGAGAAAATACTATAAGATTTGGTGGGCATTGACCTTGGGTTTTGGAGTTGTAGTTCACCTATATCCAGAGAGCACTGTGGACTGAAACAATGTTGGATCAGGACCAAACTTGGCATGAATATTCAATATGCCCAAATGTGAACACAGATGGAATTTGGGGAAAATAGACCTTGATATTTGGGAGGTACTGTTTCTGGGATTTATAGTTAACACACAATCAAAGAGCATCCTGAACTCTTGCAACAATGGAATTGAACCAAACTTGGCATATTGAACTGTCATTACCAACAGAAAGTACTGAAAGGATTTGCTTGGGAATTGACCTTGAGTTTGGAAGTTGTAGTTCACCTACACCCAGAGAGTACTGTGGACTCAAACAATGTTGTGTTGTTGTTTGTTTTCTGTTGTTTGTTTTCTATTTCACCTGTTTGTCGGGGGCCACGTGCAAGGGGAGGGGTGCACGCACGCGCTCATGTTTGGAGGAGGAAGTGGGCTGCATGCGCATGCTTGCTGGCTGGCAGGCTCCCATCCCTGACTGATGCGCGAGGGTGCTGTAGCCAGCGCTTCTCGTTCTCCTCCGGCAGCTCGCTCTTCTAGTTCTCCCTGAGCGCCCTGGATTCAACCACTGAGCTGATTCCCTCTACATATGTGGTTATTCCAGCCATGTTCTGATTTACATCACCCAGAGGTCTCCCATCGATACGGCCATGAAAAAGACCCATAGTAGGGTCGAAACGAGAGGCGGATCTTGCGTCCACACGGCTCTTCTTTTCATCTTTGTTTTGCCATCGGGCAGTCGGATTATAAATACACTCTGCTGAGTGTCTGCATTGGAGTGATATATATTTTGCCTTTGGCATCATCAATTCCCGACCCTGGAACTCTTATACATGGACATGAACTTTGATTTACATTATTGACTATTATAGAATTTATTGTTTATAGCCCAGGAATCGCTTTTGCATATAGGTGTTATTGATTTTACTTTCATATCCTCCATTGAGGTAGCTTTCAGCAACCGCCCCGTTTGTTTTGCTACCGCCAGAGGTGAAAGACAGTGGAATGGGTGAGGGGGCACCGAAGACGGCCCATGTTGGCACCCCTGAATACGTGGTGCCTTACTCGGGCGAGTAGTTCGAGTAACCACTTGATCCGGCCTTGGTGGAATGTCAGGAGAGAAGGCTTCTGGAACATGGCCATACAACCTGGAAAAATCACAGCAACCCAGTTGTTGTCATCTGCCTTCTAGTTGTTTCTGATGATATGAGAAGGAAGGTACTGTTATCTCAGCCCCAGAAAGCCACATGATAGGGTCATTGTAAGTAGGAAATGACTTGAAGGCACACCATAACAGCAATGACTAAACTGACTGGGACTTCTTGGGATGCTCAGACCGAGAGAAAAAAATGTACAGGTGCCTTGTATCTATTGATATTTACATTTGACTTTCTTTTACAATGTGTTTTTCAAGTTGGTGGTGTTTAATCATCTACGTTTATTCTTCAAAGTATGATATTTTCCCTTTTTTTTGTTTGTTTGTTTGCAAGCTATTCTACCCATTTATTAACAGAAGAGCAGCAGGAGGAGGATATGGTAATTTCCCAGCCAGTCATCCTTCCTTGCTTGCAGAGTGTTGAAGAGAGCTGTCTGCCTGGCTCTGTGTCAGGGCCATCCACTTCACAACAGCTGTGTCAGTCGCACAACAGGGAGGCGGCTCTCTTGTGGCCTTGGAGGACGCCAAGGTTGAATTAAAGTGACGGGAAAGGGGGAGATGCCCATTCCTCCTTTTGTGCAGATGTGGGAAGCTCCCTTTCAGACCCACATACAAGGCTTGCCTCCTTCCTGGGTCTCAGCTGCAGTGAGAAGGGCTCAGCTCTTTGCCTCAAGGCTCTCCCAAATTAGTCTCAAGATGTGTGAGCTCTCACTAAATGGCTCCTTGGGTTTGATGTCTTTCCTCCCAATTCTTTTCCACTGGTTCCATAGAATCATAGAATCACAGAGCCGGAAGAGACCCCAAGTGCTATCCAGTCCAACCCTATTCTGCCATGTAGGAATACACAATCAAAGCACTCCCGACAGAGGGCCATTCCCCCCTCTGCTTCAAAACCTCCAGAGAAGGAGACTCCACCTTGCTCTGATGAATGTGCAATTTCATTGAGTGCATTTACAGCAGGCATGGGCAAACTTGGGAAAGGGGAAGGGCCAGGCCCAGATTACCCATAAGGCCACCCTAGGCCATGGCCTAGGGCGACACCTTTGGGGGGGCAGCAGGTCCAGACCCCCCCCACAAAGTTTTTAAAAATTCAACGACAAAAAATCCAAAAAAAATCCACAAAAAAAAGGGTGCATGCGTGCGGCGGCGTAAGCACCATCCACGGCCGCCCCCCATCTTGCTCTGCTCCCCTCGGCTCTGCCCCTGCCCTCAGCTCTGCCCCGCCCCCGGCTCCGCCCCTGCCTCCTCGCCGGCGCGAGGAGGAGGAAGGAAAGCCCCACCCCCGGAGCCGATGTGGGGCCTCCCCACGGCTCTTCCCTTCCTCCTAAAGCCGTCATTACTCATGCCGGCCTGAAAAGGAGCCGTGGGGAGGCCTCGCATAGGCTCTGGGGGTGGGGCTTTCCTTCCTCCTCCTCCTCACGCCAGCGAGGAGGCAGGGGCGGAGCCAGGGGAGGGGCAGGGTGGAGCTGGAGCAGGGAGGGGCGGAACCGGGGAGGGGCGGAGCCAGGGTGAGGCAGAGCTGGGGGTAGGGCGGAGCCAGGGGCGGGGCAGAGCCTTTGGCCTAGGGCGCCAAAAGGGCCTGATCCGGGCCTGGGAAGGGCCTGAAACTCTTGGGAATTGTGGGCGTTGGAGTCCAAACACCTGGAGGGCATAAGTTTGCCCATGCCTGATCTACACTGTCGAACAGACATTGGTAAACCTTCTTACTTGAGGGGCCACATGCTAGCACTCCTTGCTAAAAGGGCTGCCTGCCCGGTGATGGATGGAAGGGAGGGAGGGAGGAAGGGAAGGATGGAAGGAGAGAGGGAAGGAGGGAGGGAGGACAGACAAAAGGGAAGGAAGGATGGAAGAAAGGAAGGGAAGGAGGAAGGAAAAGGAGAAGGAAGGAAGGAAGGAAGGAAGGAAGGAAGGAAGGAAGGAAGGAAGGGAAGGATAAAGGAAAGAAAGAAGGAAGGACAAACAAAATGGAAGGAAGGAAAAAGAGGGAGGGAAGAAGGAAGAAAAGACAAAAGGATGGAAAGGATGGATAGAAGGAGAAAGAGGGGGGAAGGAGGGAGGAAAGAAGGAAAGGCAAAAGGTAAGGAAGGAAGGACAAAAGGGTGGAAAGAATGGATAGAAGGAGAAAGAGGGGGAAGGAGGGACGAAAGAAGGAAAGACAAAGGGTAAGGAGGGAAGGATGAAAGGGTGGAAGGGAAGGATGGAAGGAGAAAGAGAGAGAGAGGGGAAAGGAGGGAGGAAAAGAAAGGCAAAAGGTAAGGAAGGATGAAAGGGTGGAAGGGATGGAAGAGGGGAAGGAAAGGAGGAAGGAAAAAGAGAAGGATGGAAGGAAGGGAAGGAAGGAAGGGAAGGATAAAGGAAAGAAAGGGAGAAGGAAAGACAAAAGGGAAGGTAGGAAGGAGAAAGAGGGAGAGAGGGAAGGAAGGAAGGGTGGAAAGGAAGGATGGAAGGAAGGGAAGGGAGGTGGAAAGAGAGAAGGAAGGAAGGGTGGAAGGGAATGGGGGAAGGGAGAAAGAGGGAGGGTAGGGAGGAAAGAGAGAAGGAAAGACAAAAGAGAAGGAAGAAAGGAAAAAGAGGGAGAGGGTAGAAAGGGAGGATGAAAGGGTGGAAGGGAAGGAAGGAGGGAGGAAAGGAAAGATGGTGAGAGAGAGGAGGGCCAAGGAAAAGAGCCCAAGGGGCCGCATCCTCCATACCTGCTGTGGAATGAATACCGTTTGACACCACTTTTAAATATTAGCCTGAGCTTGTAATTCTATGGAACCACCTTGACTACAGGGAAGAGACTATTAAAGGAGAGGGTAGATTTTTATAATAAATCAGGCCCGGATCATGCCCTTTTGGCGCCCTAGGCCAAGGGCTCCGCCCCACCCCCGGCTCTGCCCCCAGCTCCACCCCACCCGACCTCCGCCCAGGGCTCTGCCCCGGCTCCCGGAAGGAAAGGCCCCCAGAAGGAAAGGCCCATCCGAAGGACACGTCGGCAGCAGGGGCGCACGTGGGAGGCGCGCCTGTGCAGAGGGAGCGGGGCGTCCGTGGCCACGTGGTCCCAGCCAGCCCTGGCCCCGCCCTCCCAGCCACCCGCCCAAGCGCTTCTCCTTCCCAGGCGGCGCATGCATCCCGACGGTGCGCCCGTCCCTCCCCGAAGGGAACCCCCGCGCGGCGCTCCCTCCCAACCTTCCTTCCTTCCTGCGGTGGGGTTTGGGAGTGAGCGCAGCAAGGAGGTGGAGCCGGGGGCGGGGTGGGGCAGAGCCGGGGGTGGGGGCAGAGCCTTTGGAGGAGAGCAAAGGGGGGGCTGCACGCGCATGCACACTTTTTTAAAATGTTTTTTTTGAAAAAAAATTGAAATTTTTTTGAATTTTTCCCCTTTTTTGGGGGTCTGGACCTGCTGCTACTCCATGGCTGCCACCCTAGGCCATGGCCTAGGGTGGCCTTATGGGTAACCCGGGCCTGTAATAAATGCAACATATTGGCCTGATCTCTTTGCATGCTGAAATTGTTTGCGAGGTTTAAAGATGTTCTTGCTATGGCAGTGAGAGATCTAAATTGCGAATGGCAGAGCTAGACAGACACACTTGGATCAATTGAACCTTCTTTTACAAGGAAGAAAGAGGTTTATACCTTTTCCAGATGACGGTAAAATTAACAAACCTGCAAGCTGATTTCAGCTTCGCTTTCCAAGAAGCAGACCGCTTACAGTTCTGCCAAAATTATTGATGCACAAATACAGTCAGCTCAGACCTGAGTGACACTTGGTGCTGCTCAGGAAGCAAAGTTCTGAACTTTGACACTCTTAAGACATCAGCATTCAGTTCTCCTTTTTTCCTGCTTCAATTGTATACCACAGAACTAAACTGTCGATTGCTACAGAAAAACCACAATTTCAACTGGATGTGAAATCTGACATATTTCCCCCCTTTTCAACCATCTGGCTTGGGAGAGGGCTTGTTCCGTCCTCCAGACGTTTCATATGCATAGCCCCATAGTTTTGTTTTAAAAGGCAGCATTTTTCCTTTTGCATTTTTCCTGGGACTGTTCCAGGCACACTGACACCTTGCCTGTTAATTATTAGCAGGGTTGCAGCCTGGTGCAGAATTTGCCACCTAAAGCTCTGCAAATGTATCTTTTTAGTTGGTGTCCGCCCCTTTTTCTTCCTGGGGATTGGCCTCCATTTTAGAAAGTGTTGCAGTTCCTTTCAGAGAGGGAAGGAATTCAGATGTGTTTTTGGCCATCCAGGATTGGCTCCGAAAGGGTCACCGTAAGTACTGGGTGCTTACCTGGGTGCTATCCTGCATGCTAACCTGCATGCTGACCTGCTGATTGCTATTTGCTTGACCATTAGCTGGGGGAGTGCTGGAGCCAGATTGGTTTATGGTACCTTGCAGAGACTGGCTTTGCATGCTGTATAGGATAGACATCTGGTTACCAGCCCAGCTTTAGGCCACCTTTGGACTGGTCTTAGGTTTAGAGGGGGGAAGGAGTGGTTCCTTCAACCAAACATCTAGGACCAGGGTGGGAAATATCGGGTTTCCTGCCATCCAAAGGGAAGCAGTAGGAATCTTCTGAGCAACAACCCAAGGCATTTCCAGTCTTCCTTTTTTTTTGCAACCATTAAGCTGTGCCAAGTCCTGCAAAGACTTTGTTATTGAATAAACTGTTTGATTTTCAACTTTATTTTGGAGTGTTTTTTGGGTTGTCAGACCACCTAGCTTTTTCAGCAAGCGCTCTGCAGTCCACCAGGTAGAAAGGACAACACATCTGCCAGTTTTAATTTTAAACAGACCTGGTGTGACGGCATAGGGCTATTTCTGGTAATAGTAGGATGCATTGCCTCTGTCGCTTCGCAGTCCTCCTTTCCCAACAAATGCCTCTTTGCGTTGGTTCATTTTGGGAGGATTCTGGGATAATTCTATTTGGCTTTAAAACATGACGTGTGCTACATTTTAATGTGAAAGTGCAGCATTGTTTCCTTGTCTTGCTTCCATTTCCATGTCCAGTGGCAAACTTTCTGACAGCAGCCACAGAAATGGCTGCAGAATATGCACTCTAAAGTAGCCACCTGCAAACTTGGGCCCTCCAGGTGTTTTGGACTTCAACTCCCACACTTCCTAACAGCCTCGGGCCCCTTCCTTTTCCTCATCCATTGCGCCGGGGTGGCGCAATGGGTTAAACCTTTGTGCTGGCTGGACTGCTGACCTGAAGATTGGGTTGCTGGCCTGAAGGTTTGAATCCTTGAGATGGGACGAACTCCTGTCTGTCAGCTCTAGCTTGCAGGAACATGAGAGAAGTCTCCCAGCTAACACATCCCGGCGTTCCCAGGGCAACGTCTCTGTAGACGGCAAATTCTCTCACACCAGAAAGTATTTATCATTTATTTACTAGCTGAGGACCTGGCGGTGCCCGGGTTATTTGAGGATTGCATTGTGTGCCAAGGTTGCTTCCTATTAGATGTTTATGAGCCTTGCAGTGGTCTCAGGAACTTAGTGAAGGGAATGCGACTCCCATTGGCCATGGTCCATCCCCCTCCAAACAGCACCAGAATGTAGAGTGGGTCATGGGGGCTGTGTGTGTCACATTTGGTCTTGATCATTCTCTGGATGAGGGTTGCAGTGGTCTCTGGAGGTGAATTAAAGTACTGTAAGTCCCATCATCCATGGTTCATCCTCCCTCAAAATGGACCAGGATGTAGGGTGCATCTTGTGGGGTCTGTGTGCCAAGTTTGGTCTTGTTCTGTCATTGTTGGGTGCCTAGTCAGGAAAATCAAGTTGAGGAAGCCTAACAATATCCCATGTGCTGAGGCCTAGTCAGGAAAATCAAGTTAAGGAAGCCTTGCTGTCAATTTTGGGCCTGGTCTGTGATTTATAGGGGCTACAGTGTTGTTTGGGAAGTGAATGAGGTGAAGGTACTGCAAATCCCATCATTCGTGGCCCATCCTGCCCTAAACCGCGCCAGGTTGTGAAGTGGGCCATTGGGCTCCTGTTTGGCAAGTTTGGTCCTGATCCGTCATTGCTGTGGGCCGCAGTGGCTGACTGCCTGAGGCCTTTCCTTTTCCCTCTGAGTCACTTTAGAATGTTAGAATGTGGTTGGCCAATCGGAGTCCTTTATGCAAATACCATTTCATTGGCAACCAATCCCCTCTGTCTGGGGCCGTAGAATGTTGGGGTTCTGAGGCTGGCCAATCAGAGCCCTTTATGCAAATAATCCCACAGTGGCAGCCAATCAAACCCCGGCACATATTACTCCCTCCGCACCACCGCACCACTGCCCACAAACACTGACTTTTATTATATACATAGATAGATTTATTATTTGGTCTTGTATGCCGCCACTCCCCAAGGGCTCGGAGCGGCTCACAGTCCACATAAAAACATAAAACAGTAAAACATCCAATTTAAACTAAAACAAAGTCACAAATTTCAACAGTCAAATGTATGTTCTCAAGTCGCTTCTGATAAGATAATAATAATAATAACCTTTCCGAAACCCCAGAGATACAAGTGCTGTTGGACTGCAATTCCCATCGTCCTCAGTCTGTGATGGGAGTTGTTCAATAACACCTGGAGGCCCAAACTGGGTAAAGACAAAAGAGCACTGACCACCATGTAAAAAAATAAATAATTTGCCCTCTTTCTCCATGGATTCAATGGCCCTTTGAAGACAACCTGAGGGCCCTTGATGAAAAATGAGTTTGACACCCCTGCTATACAGCATAATGGGAACAGTGGTCCATTTTATCTGGAAACCAATTCATCTGGAAGTTTGGGAAATTGGTTGCAACTTGATTCAAATTTCCCTATTTAAGAGGAGGATAGAGTAGAATTCATGGCCATGAAGCCCATCTGTGACACCTACTGGATCAATCCATCATTGCAACCATAGTAGAGAATCCAGCACACAATGCGATAAGTCAGTGTTTTTCAACCTTTTTTGAGCCGCGGCACATTTTTTACATTTACAAAATCCTGGGGCACACCACCAACCAAAATGACACAAAATGACACTCTAACACATTGATACATATAGTTAATATGTTTTTAAATGTATTTATACACTCAGTGTGAAACCTGGGCCTGCTTCGATGAACACAACATAGATATCATGGCAGGAATGGCAGACAGACACAAACTTCCTACACAGAACTCCCATAACCAAGAGAAAATACTATAAGAGTTTGGTGGGCATTGACCTTGGGTTTTGGAGTTGTAGTTCACCTATATCCAGAGAGCACTGTGGACTGAAACAATGTTGGATCAGGACCAAACTTGGCAGGAATATTCAATATGCCCAAATGCGGACACAGATGGAGTTTGGGGAAAATAGTTTTTGGGAGTTACAGTTTCTGGGATTTATAGTTAACCAATCAAAGAGCATCCTGAACTCTTGCAACAATGGAATTGCAACTTGGCATATTGGACTACTGAACAATGACCTTGAGTTTGTTAGTTTGTTGTTATGTTAGTTTGTTGTTTGTTTTCTATCCAGAATCCCAATGTTGGAAGGGGGCTCACCACTTTAAGGTCCCTAAAACAGGCATGGGAAAACTTCGGCCCTCTGGGTGCTTTGGACTTCAACTCCCACCATTCCTAACAGCCTGGGGCCCTTTCCTGCTTAAGTGGCTGAGGGGGAAAAAGGAAAAGGGCCTGAGGCTGCTAGGAATGGTGGGAGTTGGAGTCCAAAACACCTGGAAGATCCAAGTTTGCCCATGCCAGCTTTCGACAGAGACCTCTTCCTTCCCATTCGCGCCCTTTCTTCCTCCTCCTGACAAACACGTACTTTTTCTTCTACACTGCTGCTTCTGCCGCCATTTTGATCCGAAGGGGCAGCGTGAGCATGTTCAGGAGGGGGGAGGGAGGGAGGAAGACGTGACCTGTGCGGGCGCTACTGCGCAGACTCGCTCTAGAGCAAAGCAAGGCAAAGCGAGCAGAGCAAGGCTGGGAAGAAAGGAGCCCAAGTGGAGAAGAAAAAGTGTTCGGCAGGAGGGGGGGGAAAGGGTATTGGAGGTTCCAATTTCCCACGGCACACCTGATGATTGCTCATGGCACACTAGTGTGCCATGGCACACTGGTTGGGAAACACTGCGATAAGTAACACCAGGCAGGACTCTGGATTACAAATATACTGGCTATTTTTTCTTGGACAGAATATTTGGTCCCAGAGATAGAGACAGAAATATCATAGAAATAATAGGGATATGTTCTTACACCACAAAGAAAAACAGCTGGACTTGTTTCAGCACACATTTTATTCAATAGTGACTGCATGCACAGCTTAAACAGGGGGACATTTTGAACCCTTTAAAAACCACTTGAAGACTTCCAACCTGCTTCCAGCCATGTTTTTCTTTTTTCTTTTAACACTCCCCACTTTTCTTATGATTTCCATTTTGGTAGTTGAGCTTATAGTTGAGGACCAGACTGTGCCGCAGCTAGTTAGTAGCCAGCTGCACTACATCACTACTGACTGAGAAGTCATGAGTTCAAAGCCAGCCCGGTTTGGAGTAAGCACCCGACCATTAATAGTCTAGCTTGCTGTTGACTTATGCAGCCTGAAAGACAGTTACATCTGTCAAGTAGGAAATTTAGGTACCCCTTTATGCGAGGAGGCTAATTTAACTAATTTACGATGCCATTTAAAAAAAAACCTTCCAGCATCGTGCAGAAGAATGAGGAAGTACTCCATCAAAGGACTTGATGTCACAAGTGGATGGTGAAGCGGCTGCTCCCCCTGTGGCCGGAATCGAGCATACCCTCATGAAGCCGGAAAAAGCTGGAATGTTAAATTGTCTCTGTGTCTGTCTATATATGTTGTATGTCTAAATCAGTCTTTCTCAACCAGTGTGCCGTGGCACACTAGTGTCCCGTGACGAACCTCGTTCTGTGCCGCGAGAAAAGCTCTCTGCCCCCCTTCCTCCCCCCTCCTGCCAAACTCCTGCTGCTTGGGGGAGGAGGAGGAAGGGCCGGACAGTGGCGAAGAAAAAGGGTCCGGGGCGCCGCCTCCTTCGGCCATTTCCCCAGCCAGCCTCCAATCCGCCATGACTCCCACCATGACTCTCGCCCCTTGCTCGCTGAAGCCGCGTGGAGGAGGAGCCCCGCCCACTGAAGCCCGTCCACCGCTCATGCTCCTCCTCTGTAGGAGAGCTGAAGCTGGGGGGAGGGGGCGGGGCATGGTGCGGCCTGTAGGAGAGCTGAAGCTGGGGGAGGGGCGGGGCATGGCGCGGCCTGGCTCTGCCCCCCCCTGGCTTCGGCACTCCCAGCAGCTTCTCCAGCCTTGAGGGGACAGTGCCAAGCCAGCATTGTGCTGGCTCTGGCACTGCTGGCTTGGCAGTGCCCCCTCAAGGCTGGAGCAGCTGCTGGGAGAGGTGAAGCTGGGGGTAGGGGGCGGGGCATGTCACAGCCTGGCTCCGCCCCCTCCCCGGCTTTAGCACTCCCAGAAGCTGCTCCCAGCAGGCCACCATCCCCCAGCCGTTCTTTACTGTGTTAGTCATTTTGTGTCATTTTGGTTGGTGGTGTGCCCCCGGATTTTTTTAATGTTAAAAGTGTGCCGCGGCACAAAAAAGGTTGGGAAACACTGGTCTAAATGGCATTGAATGTTAGCCATGCAATTCACCCTGAGTCCCCTGTAGGGTGAGAAGGGCGGAATATAAATACAGTGTTCCCTCGCTACTTCACGGTTTGTTTATTGCAAACTCGCTGTTTCGCGGATTTCAAGAAATATTAATTTAAAATATACTAGCTGTACCCGGCACGCGTTGCTGTGCCCTATTTAGGAGATGCGAGAAAGTCTGAGTATGTAAGGGTTGGAATTGATGTTACTTACGGTCTTGGTGGGGTCATGGCTGTGTCGTTGTGGGTTGTTCTGGTGGGTGGGATGTTGAAGTCCTGTGGAGTTGTCGGTGTGTGGTGTTGCTGCCGTTCTGCAGAGCTTGTGGATATACAATGTTTTTTGTCTTTCCGTCTGCTGTGTTGATGTAGAGGTTGATGCTTGTGTGGGTGGGATACTTTGGAAGTGAGTGGAGGTACTTGAAATCCCATTATCCATGGTGTGTCCTCCTCTGAACTGCAGTCAAATGGAGGGGCATTGTGTGCCAAGTTTGGTCTTTATTGGTCTTGGTTCTGGGCCACAGTGGTCTGTGGGGAATGATGGGTTTTGAAGTAGTACAAATCCCATTATCCATGGAGGTACTTCAAGTCCCATAATCCATGGTCCACCCTCCTCCAAACTGTAGTAGAATGTAGCATGGGTCATAGGGGCTCTGTGTGCCAAGGTAGGTTACTGTAAATTCAGGCCATACACAATGTCCCATGAGCTGAGGCCTAGTCAGGAACAGCAAGTTAATGAAGCCTTACTGTCAATTCAGGCCATGCACAATGTCCAATGAGCTGAGACGTAGTCGGGAGAATCAAGTTAATGAAGCCTTACTGTCAATTCAGAGCGTAAACAGCATCCCATTAAGTGAGGCCTAGTCAGGGAAATTAAGTTAATGAAGCCTTACTGTCAATTTTGGGCATGGTCTGTGATTTGTAGGGGTGTAAATTTTCTGTGGGAAGTGAATTGGGTGTTTGTGTTTGTGCCTCAGCCCTTTGCCTTATCTTCCTCTGACAGTTTATTATGGGTCGGAATGTTCATGTTGGCTGGCCAGTACAGGAGTTATGCAAATCCGCCCTTATTGGCAGCCAATCATGTTGTCAGAATGTAGAGGCTGGGAGAGTTGTTGGCAGCCCCGGAGGATGCTGGGAAATGTAGTTTTTTTACTCGTTGTTTTGGGGGCCTTTTAGGTTTTGGGGGGAAAAGTTTCTTTGCTACAAACCTACCTTGCTTGAGTCCTATTTCTGTTGGCAAGTTTGGTGTTTCTGCGTTGTAAGGTTTCTCTGTTTGGGACGGTCGTTCCATGACGGGAACCCCTTTATATAATAGATATCATGGTATTTTCGCTGTTTTGTGGGGTTTTGCCGCCGCTACTCTCCAAGGCGCTTTCCCTCCTCAGTTCTCCCTCCCTCCCTCCAGCCTTGAAGGGTCTTTCCTTCCTTTCTTTCACTTTACTTTAAGTTTATAAAGACTTGAAGTAGTGTATACCTACTAAAATAATGTATAAATATTAAAACAAATAGAGTATCCCTACTTTGCGGTTTTTCACTTATTGCGGGAGGTCATGGAACCTAACCCCAGCAATTTATTATTTATTATGTATTTATTAATTATTTATTTCCAGCATTTCTACCCCACTCTTCTCAACCCCCCCCCCCCCGGGGGGGGGGGGCGGGGACGGGACAGGGCTCAGAGCGGCCTAACAAAAGGCACAATTTGATGCCAAACATGATAAAATACCATATAAAAACCAAAAACATTCAGCAGTTAAAACACATTAAAATACAATTAACATTAACACAACATACCCATTCACTTAAGTTAAAAACAGCATTCCGTCCATAACAGGAGCATTGAGCCATAGCCATCCACTTGCCATTACCAGTCCAATCCAAATGCTGCATTGTGCCAATGTGCAAACGCCTGGTCCCAGAGCCAAGATTTCACTTTTTTCCTGAATGCCAGGCGGGATGGAGTTGATCGTATGTCGCTTGGAAGCGCATTCCACAGACGGGGAGCCACCACCAAGAAGGCCCTCTCTCTCATTCCCACCAACCGCGTTTGAGAAGTTGGCGGGAGTGAGACCAGGGTCTCCCCGGATGATCTTAAATTAAAGGTGGGACTTGGAGGCTGATGCTTTCGGACAAGTAAGCTGGGCCAGAACCATATAGAGCTTTAAAGGTCAAAACCAGCACTTTGAATTGAGCTCGGAAATGGACAGGCAGCCAGTGGAGCTGACACAACGGGGGTGGTATGCTCCCTGTATGTAGCTCCAGTTAGTAGTCTGGCTGCCGCCCGTTGGACTAGTTGTAATTTCCGAACTGTTTTCAAAGGCAGCTCCACGTAGAGTGCGTTGCAGTAATCTATTCGGGATGTGACCAGAGCGTGGACCACCATAGCCATAAGTGAGGGAACACTATATTGCAAATAAAGAAATAATAAATAGCTCAGGTATGGAAAAACTTTGCCCCTCCAGGTGTATTGAACCACTTAAGCGGCTGAGGGGGGGAAGGAAAGGTGATACACAAGCAATAAATTTACCACACAGGTAACTGGAATACACAAGTATAGACTTCACAATAGCAAAGATAACAAAAATATAATGTGTATTGAATGACAAAGCACAAGGTACAAACTGTGAGGGGGGCAGTGACATAAGTGCCCCCCGGCGCTCGCAGTAACAATATAGAGGGTGAAAATACCAATGAATGGAGCGCAGTGTAGTCACCGGGCGGAGTTTATTTATTTCAGGATTTTACCCCGCTCTTCTCAACCCCCGAGGGGGGACTCAGAGCGGCTTACAGCACGGCACAATTCGATGCCACATCAACAGCGTAAAACCCCAAACCCCACAACACATTAAAATACAATTAAGACATTAAAATACGATCCCTCAGCAACATCTACAATCCAGGAGCTGAGGTGAAGCGGCTCAATGGGGAAACACAGTTCGCGGGGATGGGAATCACAGCAATGAGGTAAACGGGTGGAATATTCCCGGCGTGATCCAAGCCTGTAATTAGCGGCCAAGGCAAATGCCTAGAAATCCTGCTCACGAAGGCTGTTTGCCTGGAGCAAAGCGCACGATGCGCTGCGACTGGTAACCCGAGCCCCTCACGTCGTCCTGGGAGGGGCTCCGCTGGAGAGATACACAAGCAGCAGTCCCCAGTGCCAGAGAAACGCCGGGCACGCCGCAACGGCTTCAGCTGCAGTGGGCCCGTCCGTTTCGCCGATAAACGGCTTTATCAAGCGGCCAGGTGCTATACAAGAAGGCGTTTCATGGAAATAATATAATCGTGCGATAACATGGCCCCATCATAGGAAACCACTGGCTTGCTATGCCACCACTGGCTTGCCACTGCCATCCTCAAGCCTGGAGAAGCTGCTGGTAGAGCAGAAGCCGGGGGCGGAGCTAGGCTGTGCCAAGCCCCGCCCCCTCCCCTCTGGCTTTGGAGCTCCCAGCAGCTTCTCCAGGCTTGAGGATGGCAGTGCCAAGCCAGTGGTGGAATAGCTGGCACAAGGCAGGCTTGGCCCTGCCCTCCTCAAGGCTGGAGAAGCTGCTGGGAGGGCCGAAGCCGAGGGAGGTGACAGGGCTTGGCGCGGCCTGGCTCCGCCCCCCTCTAAGAAGCGCCCCATCCGGCTGCAATCGACCTTCTTCAGTCCCACGATTGACTGGTCGATTGCGATCGACTTCCTGGGCAGCCCTGCTCTATGCTATCACTCCTTTCTTGTTTTGCTGTTCACACTTTCTAAGCCTTTTCTGTTTACCTTGCCTCTTGTAGGTAAGCAGACATGTCAACTACGGCAGAATCAGCTAGAAGATAATCCCATTATTTCTCAGTTCAAGCTTTCTTGCATTATTTACTGCATTCATGCTGCTGCAAACAATCCCTCCTTCACTGTTATCCCAATGCTGATGCTGCTAAAACATAGCCAGCTAGACAGAGAACAAAAAGGAAAAGAGTCTTCTTTGGGCCTGACTATTCTAGCTAGAAATCCCAAATTGGTTACTCCTGAACAGTCACATAACATCCAGTGACTTCTGGCCATAAGCAAGTTCCAGTATTACTTGTTACACTGAAAAGGTCAGGTGATGATGTTCCCATTTGCTGATATGACTTCAAGAAAACCACACTCCTCCCAATATGTTCTTCGCCCTGCTTTAAAATCTTGGTTCCAGTGTTTGAAGCAGAACAAACAGCTGTTAAAACATCACAGGAAAAGCCAAACTGGCCATTTTTTTGCCTATTGGTATCAAAACTCTGTGTCTCATAACAATATTTGTTGTTCTCCAACTTTATTAAGAAACTAGCTGAGCCCGGTCACGCGCTGCTGTGGCCTTTTCTCTTTCCTGTGTCCCAGTCTATATATGTGTGTGTGTTTTGTGTGTGTATGAATGTATGTATATGGATTTGTGTCTATGTGTACATATGTGTGTGTACTTACGTATATGTGTATCTGGAGGCCTCCGCGGCCTGTATCGGAGCCATAGAGGCTTCTGGAAGCCTGGCCGCCACACCAAGCGAGGCCCCTGCTTCACCGAAGACAGCGGGCCTTCCTCCCCTTTTAGGTCTTCATCAGCCTTGGTTGCCACTGTGGGATTATTTGCATAATGCCTCTGATTGGCCAGCACCACCAACATTCCGACATTCTAAACTGCCAGAGGGGGGGTGGCTCCCAGCCTCTACATTCTAACTGAGGGAGTATTTGCATAATGCCTCTAATTGGCCAGAACCACCAACATTCTGACACTCTAAACTGCCAGAGGGGGGTGGCGTGGGGGATCATGGGAGTTGTAGTCCAATTGTTTTTTTTTGTATTTTTGGTCGTGTTGTTTAATTTTTTTATTTTTGGGGGGTGTAAACATACCTTGTGGGGTTTTGTGTGTATGTGGGCTGATTTGGTGTGTCTGCCTTGTGTGGTTTTGCTGTCTATAGGCTACTCAAGATGACAGCTCTCTTTTTATATATATAGATAACACATCAAAACAATTCAATGAAACATGGAAACCGCTAGTGGGTTATATAAAAAAATAAGAAAAATGTAAATTTGAAAGGACTATGGATCTAAACATTAGAAATTACAAACGAAGTAAATATTTTTTTACTCAATTCTTGTAGCACAACGTGAAGTCAAACTGTTTTTAGTCACTTTTTATGTCTTCATCAATATGTCTATTGCATCCTCACCGACCACCCTACCTCACCCTACCCCTGTGTAACCCGAAGGGTAAAATGTTTTTGCTGTGTGTATCTTTATGTACCTGTATATGTTGTTTTCTTGTGACTACAATAAACATTATAGTTTTTAAAAAACAATATTTGTTGTTCTCGTTGTTGTGTGCCTTCAAGCGATTTTTAATCTAAAGCAACCCTAAAGTGACTCTATCACAGGGTTTCAAATGCGGCTGGTGGGGACGAGAGACAGGGCCTTCTCAGCTGTGGCTCTCCGCCTGTGGAATGCGCTTCCAAGCAAAATACGATCGACCCCATCCCTCCTAGCATTCAGGGAAAAAGTAAACTCTTGGATATGGAACCAGGCTTTTGCACGAAAGCAGAATGCAGCACTTTGGACTGGAGTAGGATTGGCAACCTGACAGATGAGAATATGGCTTACTGTTTTTAAGCTAAGGTGTGGACGGAACACTGTTTTAAACTTAACTGAGTGTTGATTGGATGTTTGTTTTTAACTGTTATTTTAAATGCTGTATGTCTTATGGTTTTATATTTACAATGGAGACTCCACCATAGACATCAGAAGAGCTACAAGACCGAGATAAAGAACAAGCCACGAGAGTAAAGACAAAGATCGACCCAAAGGAAATGTGTTCTTACCATACATCAAGGAAACCACTGACTGCATAAGGAAGCGGATGTGGAAACACAACTATAGAAACGATCTACAGACTCACTAAGAAAATCCAACAAATGCTATGTTTAACAAAGGACAAGAGGGATCCTCTCACCTCTGGAGTCTACGGTACACAATGCAGCTGTGGACAAGTCTACATAGGAACCACCAAACGCGGCATTGCCCAAACACGATTCAAGGAACATGAAAGCATGCCTGGATTACCCATAAGGCCAATGAGGCCATGGCCTAGGGGCGCAAGCCAAGGGGGGGGCGCAGATCACGGATCAAAAAAACCCTGGTCTGCGCCCCTCTTTCCCCCTTTCTCATGCCCCTCCTCACTCCTTCTCCCGGCAAAGTTTCTGCTCCGTTTCTCTCTCTCTCTCTCTCTCTCTCTCACGCACGCTCTCTCTCGCACTCTCTATCTCTCTTTCGCGCTCCCTCTCCCTCTCGCTGTCTCTCGCAAACGCTCTCTCTCTCTCTCTCTCTCTCTTTCGCTCTCTCTCTCTCTCTCTCTTGCATGCGCTCTCTCTCTTGCTCTCTTTCTCTCTCGCGCGCTCTCTCTCTCTTGCTCTCTCTCTCTCTCGCGCTCTCTCTCTTGCTCTCTCTCTCTCTCTCTCTCTCTCTCTCTCTCTCTCTCTCTCTCTCTCTGCTCTCTCGCTCTCTCTATCTCTCTCTCGCGCTCTCTCTCTCACTCTCTCTCGCTCTCTTGCTCTCTTTCTCTCTCGCGTGCTCTCTCTCTCTTGCTCTCTTTCTCTCTCACGTCTCTCTCTCTCTCTCTCTATCTCTCTTTCGCGCTCTCTCTCTCTCTCTCTCTCTCTCGCACGTGCTCTCTCTCTTGCTCTCTTTCTCTCTCGCGCTCTCTCTCTCTTTCGTGCTCTCTCTCACTCTCTCTGTCTCTCTCTCTCTTGCACGCGCTCTCTCTGCTCTCTCTCTTGCTCTCTCTCTCTCTCTCTCTCGCTCTCTCTTGCTCTCTTTTCTCTCTCTCTCTCTCGCTCTCTCGCATGCTCTCTCTCTCTCACTCTCGCTCTCTCGCCCTCTCTTGTGTGCTCTCTCTCTCTCTCTTGCGTGCTCTCTCTCTTGTGCGCACCTTTGGAGTGAGTATGCACCCGCTGCGCTCTCCCCAAGCCTCCCAACTCCCAGGGAGACCTTCAGAGCACAGCAGAGCTTTCCAGCCGGTGGGAATGCATGGGGACCTTGGAGGTGGTGGGATGGTGCCTACTCGCCTTTCTCTTCTGCTCCGGAGGCACCATGGCGAAAGCCAGCCAAGTGTGGGTCTGAGTGGTGTGTGTGTGTGTGTGGGGGGGGTAATTCCAAAGCGTGGCCTAGGGCGCAAAAAAGTGTTGATCCAGGCCTGCATGAAGGCACTGAAAACATCTTCAACCAGAGAAGTCAGCCATAGCAGAGCACTTGATGAACCAACCTAGACACAGTATATTATTTGAGAACACAAAAATGCTGGATCAGTCTAACAACCACCATATCAGACTATACAGAGAAGCCATTGAAAATCCACAAAAATGTGGACAATTCCAATAGAAAGCGGGAAACCATGAAAAGGAACAAAATCTAGTTACTAGTATTTTTTAAAATAAAAAACCCCTCTAAAATCAGAACAGTAAATAAAAAGTAACACTCATAAAACCAGGGGAATTCCGGTCAGGAAAAAAATCAGGGTCAGCTAACACCTCCCAACAAAGGATTCCGCCAAGCAGGAAGCAGCCAGGCTTTGAAGCTGCAAGCTCATTCTATGCCAGTGTTTCTCAATCTTCCCAATGCCACGACCCCTTAATACAGTTCCTCATGTTGTGGTGACCCCCAACCATAAAATCATTTTAGTTGCTACTTCATAACTGTAATTTTGCTACTGTTATGAATCATCAAATGTAAAATAGTGAATGTAATTTCATTCACCAGACCACATTTGACACAAATACCCGATACACCCAAGTTTCAATACTTGTGGGGTTGTGGGGGGTGATTTTGTCATTTGGGAGGTGTCGTTGTTGGGATGTATAGTTCATCTACAATCAAAGAGCATTCTTAACTCCACCAACGATGGTGTTGAACCAAATATGGCACACAGAACTTCCATGACCAACAGAAAATACTGGAAGCGTTTGGTGGACATTGCCCTTGAGTTTGGGAGTTGCAGTTCACCTACATCCAGCAAGCACTGTGGACTCAAACAATGATAGATCTGGATCAGACTTGGCAAAAGTACTCAATATGTCCAAATGTGAACACTGGTGGAGTTTGGGGAAAATAGATTTTGATATTTGGGAATTGTAGTTGCTGGGATTTATAGTTCACCTACAATCAAAGAGCATTCTGAAATCCACCAACAATGGAATTGAACCAAAATTGGCACACAGAACTCCCATGGCGTTTGGTGGACATTGCCCTTGAGTTTGGGAGTTGCAGTTCACCTACATCCAGCAAGCACTGTGGACTCAAACAATGATAGATCTGGATCAGACTTGGCAAAAGTACTCAATATGTCCAAATGTGAACACTGGTGGAGTTTGGGGAAAATAGATTTTGATATTTGGGAATTGTAGTTGCTGGGATTTATAGTTCACCTACAATCAAAGAGCATTCTGAAATCCACCAACAATGGAATTGAACCAAAATTGGCACACAGAACTCCCATGACCAACAGAAAATACTGGAAGGGTTTGGTGGGCATTGACCTTGAATTTTGGAGTTGTAGTTCACCTACATCCGGAAAGCCCTGTGGACTCAAACAATGATAGATTTGGATCAGACTTGGCAAAAGTACTCAATATGTCCAAATGTGAACACTGGTGGAGTTTGGGGAAAATAGATTTTGATATTTGGGAATTGTAGTTGCTGGGATTTATAGTTCACCTACAATCAAAGAGCATTCTGAAATCCACCAACAATGGAATTGAACCAAAATTGGCACACAGAACTCCCATGACCAACAGAAAATACTGGAAGGGTTTGGTGGGCATTGACCTTGAATTTTGGAGTTGTAGTTCACCTACATCCGGAAAGCCCTGTGGACTCAAATAATGATAGTTCTGGATCAGACTTGGCACAAGTACTCAATATGTTCAAATGTGAACACTGGTGGAGTTTGGGGAAAATAGACCTTGAATTTTGGGAGTTGTAGTTGCTGGGGTTTATAGTTCACCTACAATCAAGGAGCATTCTGAACCCCACCGACGATAGAATTGGGTCAAAATTCCCACACAGAACCCCCATGACCAATAGAAAATGTATTTTCTGATGGTCTTTGGTGACCCCTCTGACACCCCCTCGTGACCCCCATAGGGGTCCTGACCCCCAGGTTGAGAAACACTGTTCTATGCTAATCAAGGTGGCCAATTGCGACAGTCACACTTGCCTCAAACGGACAAGAGTTCCTTCTCCCACCCTGGACATTCCACAGATATATAAACCCCACTTGCCTAGTTTCCAACAGACCTCATAGCTTCTGAGGATGCCCGCCATAGATGTGGGTGAAATGTCAGAATGCTTCTGGAACATACCGCCCGGAACACTCACAGGAACACCAGTGATGCTGGCCATCAGGGCCGTAGCCAGGATTTTGGTTCGGGGGGCTGAGTTTGGTTCGGGGGCTGAGACTGGGTGGAAGAGGGTCTACCCTAGCAAACCTTTTGTATTGTTATCCCAATAACCCCATTAATGTGGGATATAATGAGCATGGTGATCAGATCATGATATGAATAAACATAACCGTTTAAATCATGTACCAGTAAGGCCTTTTCGCGGACCACCCTGAGAATTTGGGGGGGGGGGGCCTGAAGCCCCCTTAGCCCCCCCCTGGCTACATGCCTGCTGGCCATGAAATCCTTCGACAACCTAGATTCTAGTCATGGTGGGATGCTGTCAGTTTTACGAATGGGGTTCTAATTAATGTCAGGTAGGCGGAGGGAAATAATTCTGTGCCGCTGGTTTAAATATAGATATGTCATTTTCTTCGCTTTAAAAAAGGAGGGAGATTTTCATCTCAGCTGCAGAAACCTCTTTGAAGCTTCCCTCACTTAGGAGATCTGAAGCCAAAGTGCCAAATGAAGATTTATCTCGGAGTTGTTATCAGGGAAGTGAAGTAAACTTCAGAAAGCTACAAGACTTCCTTTTTTTTAATAAAAAAAATCTATTCAAGACAGAGTTTTTCTTTTTTTAATTCCCAGGCAAGCCCGGATTACCCATAAGGCCAGACTAGGCCATGGCCTCGGGCGGCAGGTTTTGGGGGGCAGCGGATTCGGCCCCCCGAAAACATTTTTTTTTAAAAAAATGCCCCCTCGCAGCGCTTTCCCCCTGCCCTCTCCTGAGAGAGTCATCATACCTTGGGAGAGGGCGGGGGCAGAGCGCTGCGAGGGGGCGGGAGGGAGGGAATGGCGCCCTCCTCTCGCCTGGGCCGCCCCCCTGCAAAGGAAGGAGGCAGCACGAGGAGGAGGAAGGGAAGCTCCGCCCGCGCACGCATGCCCACCAGCGGGCTTCCCCGCCCTCCTTCCTCCTCCCTGGCCGCCTCCTTCCTTTGCAAGGGGGCGGCCCAGGCGGCGAGGAGGAGGGCGGGACTTCCCTTCATCCTCCTAGCGCCTTCCTTTCGGTCGCGGGAGGAGGAGGAGGTGGACGGAAGCCGCGTGGCACTGCTCCTCCTCCTCCCGCGACCGAAAGGAAGGTGTGAGGAGGATGAAGGGAAGTCCCTCCCTCCTCTTCGCGCCCTCATTTTGGTTGCGGGAGGTGTAGGAGGCGGCGGACGGAAGCCCCACGAGCAGTGCCGCGCGGCTTCCGTCCACGTCCTCCTCCTCCCACGACCGAAAGGAAGGCGCGAGGTGGACAGAAGCCATGGGGCCGGGGCTGCTGCCGCACATGCGCAGCAGTGCCCTGGGGGCGTGGCTTTCCGTGCCCTGGGGGCGTGGCTTTCCTAATCCGGGCCTGTTCCCAGGATCCAAAAGTTGGAGCGTTTCTGTAGTGAGGAGGCAGAAGCATACAAAGATATGAATACAAAGAAGATCTTAGGAAAAATGAATTATTGTGTTACAATTCCCAGACTCCCCCAGTCCAAGGAGCCCCTGGTGGCGCAGTGGGTTAAACCGCAAACGGCTAAGCTTACTGACCGAAAGGTTGCCCGTTCAAATCCGGAGAACGGGGTGAGCTCCCACGGTTAAACCCAGCTTCTGCCAACCTAGCAGTTCGAAAACATGCAAATGTGAGTAGATCAATAGGTACCGCTCCGGCGGAAAGGTAACGGCGCTCCATGCAGTCATGCTGGCCACATGATCTAGGACAGTGTTTCCCTACCAGTGTGCCGTGGCACACTAGTGTGCCGTGAGCGATCATCAGGTGTGCCATGGGAAATTGGAACCTCCAATACCCTTTCTTTCCCCTCCTGCTGAACATTTTTTGTTCTCTACTCGGGCTCCCTTTTTCAGCCTCGCTCTATGACTTTATGACAGGGGATTCTGTCATAAAGTTTTCCCATGTCTGTTTTAGGGACCTTAAAGTGGTAAGCCTCCTTCCAACATTGTGATTCTGGATATTAAACAAACAACAACATAACATAACATTGTTTGAGTCCACAGTGCTCTCTGGGTGTAGGTGAGCTACAACTTCCAAACTCAAGGTCAATTCCCAAGCAAACCCTTTCAGTACTTTCTGTTGGTAATAAGAGTTCAATATGAGGTGGGTCAACTATGTATCATCTTACGGCCACAAGGCGAAGGGCCTTTTCGGTGATCGCCCCGATATTATGGAACGCGCTACCTTCCGGAGTCCGTGTTCTCATGGACCTAGTCACGTTCCGGAAGGCGTGTAAAACCCTCCTGTTCCGGCAGGCCTTCGGGTACTGATGACAAAGATGGGTCGGCGCTTGCCTCCTGTACTGTGCACATTATACTGATGTTTTATTGTGTTTAGTTGTATTGAATGTTGTGATGTCTTATGGTGTTTTATCTTGTTTTTAATCTTGAATTTGGTGTAAGTCGCCTCGAGCCTTCGGGGAGTGGCGACTCACAAGTTTAAATAATAAAATAAAAAATAAAATAAAAAAATATGCCAAGTTTGGTTCAATTCCATTGTTGCAAGAGTTCAGGATGCTCTTTGATTGTGAGTTAACTATAAATCCCAGAAACTGTAACTCCCAAATGTCAAGGTCTATTTCCCCCAAATTCCATCTGTATTCACATTTGGGCATATTGAGTATTCATGCCAAGTTTGGTCCACAGTGTTCTCTGGATATAGGTGAACTACAACTCCAAAACTCAAGTTCAATACCCACCAAACTCTTATAGTATTTTCTCTTGGTTATGGGAGTTCTGTGTGGGAAGTTTGATTCCATTCCATCATTGGTTGAGTTCAGAGTGCTCTTTGATTGCGGGTGAACTCTAACTCCCAGCTGTTGAGCAAGACCTTCGTGTGTGTCTCTCTGCCATTCCTGCCAGGATATCTATGTTGTGTTCATCGAAACAGGCCCAGGTTTCACACTGAATGTATAAATACATTTAAAAACATATTAACGATATGTATTACTGTGTTAGAGTGTCATTTTGTGTCATTTTGGTTGGTGGTGTGCCCCAGGATTTTGTAAATGTAAAAAGTGTGCCACAGCTCAAAAAAGGTTGGGAAACACTGACCTAGGAGGCGTCTATGGACAGTGCCGGCTCTTCGGCTTAGAAACGGAGATGAGCGCCAACCCTCAGAGTCGGACACAACTGGACTTAATGTTAGGGGGAAATCTTTACCTTTACCCAATCCATCTTAAGAACAGACAAGCATCTCGAGATCTGAGGATTACCTGGGAAGGAATCCCACTGGAGAATTGCAGCACACCCAAATACTTGGGCGTTACTCAGCACCGTTCTCTGACTTAAAAGAAGCACTGCTGGAATATCAAGCAAAAAGTGGGTGCTAGAAATAATATCGTACGAAAGCTGACTGGCAAAACCTGGGGATCGCAACCAGACACAGTGAAGACATCTGGGCACCACAATTGAAGGGAGATAGAATTTTTATATTCCGCCCTTCTCATCCCGCAGGGGACTCAGGGCGGATCACAATGCACATATACAGGCAAATATTCAATGCCAGTGACATACAACATATATAGACAGACATAGAGGCAATTTAACATTCCAGCTTCTGGCCACCAGGGGGAGCTGTCACATTCCTTCATTCTTTTTGTGTACTTCCTGGAGTTTTTATGGCCTCGTAAATCAGTTAAATTTAGCCTCCCCAAAAAGTGGTACTTAAATTTCCTACTTGACAGATGCAACTGTCTTTCGGTTGCAAAGGTCGACAAGGAGCTACAATAATTGGTCAAGAGCTCACCCTGACCCAGGCAGGCCTCGAACTCATGACCTTCTGGTCAGTAGAGATCTTATGCAGCTGACACCCAGCCAGCTGCGCCACATTCCCGGTGTCATAGAATCATAGAGTTGGAACAGACCTTGTGGCCATCCAGCCTTCCAGTCCAACAACCTTCAGAGAAGCATTCAAAGCATAGATGTTGGCAAGCTAGAACAGGGGTGGGCAATTATTTTTTCCAAGGGGCCACACGAGAGCTAAAAAATATTATGGAGGGCCGCACCTAAAGGCTGAACTACATTCTAATCTACATTATTTATTTATTTATTTATTATTATTATTTCCAGTGTTTATACCCCGCTACTTCTCAACCCCCGAGGGGGGACTCAGTGCGGCCTAACAGACGGCAACAATTCGATGTCACACAATACATAGTAAAACACAGTTAAAATTAAAATACATTAAAATACACCTAGAATTCAATACATTAAAATACAGTTAATATTAAAAACATCATATACATTCATCACCATTAAAACAATGTTCCATCCACAGTCTTAGATCTTAACCACCAATTTGCCAACTGACCAGTCTAAAGTGCCATGTTGTGCTAGGGTGCAAACGCTTGGTCCCAAAGCCAGGATTTCACTCTTTATTTATTTACTATATATACTATATATTACATATCATTAATATTAGCACATTAATATATCAAGAAATATTCATATATTATTAGTATTAATATCATAATTATTATATTATAGTATATATATAGACATTATAATATATTGAAATTATAATATAATATAACCATATTATATCATTTATTATATTATATTATTATAATAAAATTATTATAAAATAATAATAAAAACCACTAAAATTAAATTAAATTCAAGAAGACAAGGTGCGAACCAAGATGAAAGCTGGCATCCTCAAGAGAGGAAGGATCCCAAGATGGAATGGCCCAATGGCCCAATGGCCCCGGCCCAGAGGATGGCAAAGCGGACCCAGCCGCCGCCGCAGCATAGCAGAGCAGCAGGCGATCGGAGGCTGCAGGCCTCCGCTT
The DNA here is from genome assembly GCA_030556195.1 of Anolis apletophallus. Lineage (NCBI taxonomy): Eukaryota > Metazoa > Chordata > Lepidosauria > Squamata > Anolidae > Anolis > Anolis apletophallus. Next base: position 195,550,380 of record JARBWK010000002.1, on the reverse strand, counting down.
GCTCTCGCCCCCAGCTGTTCCCCAGCTGATCGCCCTGCTATGGAGTGCGTACCATCCCCAGGCCTGCAGGGGGAGCAGTCGGTGATCTGAGGCGGCTTATTCGACCTGGCGACCCAGAAGACGATCAAGTCTTCCGGGTCGCCAGGGCGATCAGCCCCCGCAGGTCGCCAAGTGCTCCCGCTGCAGGCCCGGATCGCCTCCAGGGATGTCAGGCACTCCAAAGCCGCCGCTCCTCCGGCCTGTCTGCCGACACAGGCCCCACAGAGCCCACAATGGGATGGTGGCAGCGGCACCCCTTCCTCTTGGCCCCACCCCCAATGCCCTTCTCCCCGGGCCGGACAGAATCGGCTGCCGGGCCGTATCCGGCCCACAGGCCGTAGGTTGCCCACCCCTGAGCTAGAATGTGTCCAGAGAAGGTCGACTAAAATGATCAAGGGTCTGGAAAACAAACCCTATGTGAGAGGAAGTCATGGGGAAGAGGGAGCAAGCTTGTTTTCTACTGCCCTGGAGAATAGGACAGCGCAATAGCTTCAAACTACAGGAAAGGAGATTCCACTTGAACATTAGGAAGATCTTCCTGACTATGAGAGCTGCTCAGCAGTGGAACTCTTTCCTCCGACTGTGGTGAAGGCTTTTTGAAGGCTTTTAAACAGAGGCGGGATGGCCATTTGTTGGGGGTGCTTGGAATGTGATTTTCCTGCTTCTTGGCAGGGGGTTTGACTAGATGGCCCGCGAGGTCTCTTCTAACACTGTGATTCTATGATTGCTGACAAGGACACCATATTTGAACCCTTGGAGAAGGAGACTGGGAAGTCAAACAGCAACCCCCCAACCCTTACCCCAATTCCCAAATCCTCTACACAGAGGCACAGAAAGCAAAAAACACACACACACAAACACAGCACTACAGGGGTGTCAATTCCTTCCCTATGCCAGTGTTTTTCAACCTTTTTTGAGCTGCGGCACATTTTTTACATTTACAAAATCCTGGGGCACACCACCAACCGAAATGACACAAAATGACACTCTAACACAGTAATACATATAGTTAATATGTTTTTAAATGTATTTATACACTCAGTGTGAAACCTGGGCCTGTTTCGATGAACACAACATAGATATGATTTCCTCTCACATACTTATACATGGCTATCATGTCTTCTCTCAGCCTTCTCTTCTTCAGGCTAAACATGCCCAGCTCTTCAAGCCGCTCCTCATTGGGCTTGTTCTCCAGACCGTTGTGAAATGTCACCCTTAGTGAAACTTTGCTTCCAGGTAACTATGGATGTCATTAAGCTGTTATAAACAGTTCCTGGGGGGGGGGGGCAATTCTCGAAAAATCCAGTAAAATAGTTAAAAAAAATAAACATTTCCAAGCGGAGAGGCTCTATTTGTTTCTTGGAAACCTGTGAATGCTTCAGCCTCCCGATGCTCCCAGGTTCGCTCACTGCCCAATTCACTGATGTGGAGCTTCCGGCATTCGGCAGAGCCCTTCCTTTGCCTCGGGGAGGATCTTTGGGGAGGAAAAGAGGGAGAAAGAGCTGCTAGGAGGGGGAATTGTGCCAATTTCCCATGGCACACCTGATGATCTCTCACGGCACACTAGTGTGCCCCGGCACACTGGTTGGGAAACACTGTCCTATGCTATCCAAAGTTGTGTGTGTGTGTGTGTGTGTGTGTGTGTTGTTTATTCATTCAGTCGCGTCCAACTCTCAGTGACCTCTTGGACCAGCCCACACCAGAGCTTCCTCCAGTTCCTTGGTCAGCCCCTCTTCCTTTTTTCTTCCATTTTCCCCAGAATCACTATCTTCTCCAAGCTTTCCTGTCTTCTCATTAGATGGCCAAAGTACTTCATCTTTGCCTCTAACATCCTTCCCTCCAGTGAGCAGCTGGGCACCTTTTCCTGGAGTATGGACTGGTTTGATCTTCTTGCAGTCCAAGGCACTCTCAGAACTTTCCTCCAACACCATAGTCCAAAAACATCTATCTTCCTTCACTCAACCTTCCTTATGGTCCAGCTCTCACATCCGTAGATTACTACGGGGAATACAATTGCTTTTACTATGCAGATCTTCATTGCCAGTATCTCTACTCTTCACTATTTTATTGAGATTGGACATTGCTCTCCTCCCAAGAAGTAAACGTCTTCTCATTTCCTGGCTGCAGTCTGCGTCTGCAGTAATCTTTGCACCTAGAAATATTCATAAATGATCTGGATGTAGAAGTAAATTGTGAGGTAGCAAAGTTTGCAGATGACACTAAACTGTTCAGGGTAGTTAAAAATGAAACTGATTGTAAAGAGCTCCAGAAAGATCTCTCGAAATTGAGTGAATGGGCAACAAAGTGGCAAATGCATTTTAACCTAAACAAGTGTAAAGTCATGCACATCGGGGCAAAGAACCCCAACTACACCTACAAATTGATGGGGTCAAAGCTTTCCGAGACAAACCAGGAAAGGGATCTTGGGGTTTTGGTGGACAGCTCAATGAAGATGTCAACCCAGTGCGCTGCAGCAGTGAAAAAAGCAAATTCTATGCTTGGCATGATCAGGAATGGAATCGAAAATAGGTCGGCAAATGTTGTATTGCCTCTCTACAAATCTATCTCATTTCATCTGGAGTACTGTGTACAATTCTGGTCACCGCACCTCAAGAAGGATATAATGGAACTGGAAAAGGTACAAAGAAGGGCAACGAAAATGATCCAAGGGATGGAGCAGCTCCCTTATGAAATCAGGTTGCAACGCCTTGGTCTTTTCAGCCTTGAAAGACGGCGTTTAAGAGGTGACTTGATCGAAGTGTATAAAATCATGCATGGGATAGAAAAGGTGAATAAAGAAAAGTATTTTCTCTGTCACACAACACTAGGATTAGGGGCACTCCCTAAAGCTCCAAGGTAGGAAAGTTAGGACTAATAAAGGGAAATATTTCTTCACCCAGAGGGTCATTGGGTTATGGAACTCACTTCCAGAGGAGGTTGTGACAGCTGTCAGCCTGGACAGCTTCAAGGCAGGATTAGACAGATTCATGGATACCAAGGGAATCAGTAGTTACTGAAATGGACATCCAAGTGCCACCTCTGTGTTGATGGAGGCAGGCAGGATTTTCCCCGGGTACTGGCTGTGGGGGGTCGGGAGCAGGTGAGGGTTTTGCCCTCCTTTCTGCTAGAGATCCCTGTGTACAACTAGTGGGCCACTGTGTGACACAGAATGCTGGACTAGATGGGCTGAGGCCCGATTCAGCATGGCTCTTCTTATGTTCTTAAATACAAAGTCTGTCACTGCCTCCACGTTTTCTCCCTCTATTTGCCAGTAATCAATCAGTTTGGTTGCCAAATATGTGTGTGTGTGTGCAACTGGAGTTACACGTGAAAAGTGTCCCTGTTCCGACTTACTATTTCAACTTAAGAGCAAACCTACAGAACCTACCTTGTTCAGAACTTGGGGTCTGCCTTTATTTTAACTTTTGAATCCACTCGCAAATGTTTAACTTTTTCTTTTTTAAAATTTTGTGCATATTTTATTTTAGTTTTTATTAGGTGTGTTTATTTATTAGCTACCTTGAGTCCCCAGAAGAAAGGCTAGGAAGAAATCATCATCACCACCACCATCATCAACAACAACAACACCTGCTGGAGAGGGAGCGATCCTCAAAAGAAAAAGTCCAGGGGTAGAAAGCGATGATCCATTCTCTCTCCCTATCATATGATCCTCATCCAGATTCATCTTGCATGGTTACATATTTGGCCAGATCTACACACACATCTCTCGGCATTACTTCGCGAACGAAGATTCTTAGGAAGGACTCGTCCCATGCTTTTTACAAGCGCGTTGATGACTAAAAAGGCCAATCTGAGATAGGCAAGTTTGGTTGCAGAAAGCACAGCAGAAAGTCTCCTTGGGTGATGTTGTTTCCAAGTTGCGGTTCTTTCTGCGTTGTCGTTTCTCTTCGAGACCCATTCGCCGTGTCTTCTCGAAAGAGGCCGCAGCATTGTGGATAGTGCATCTCCACGCCTCCCGATGTGAGGCCAGGGCGGACCATTGTTGGTGATCAATCTGGCCGAGCCTGAGATGTCGTTTCAGGGAGTAATTATATCTCTTTTGGGGGTGCCTCTCTTGCGCCGACCTGTGGCGAGTTCACCATAGAGTAGTATCTTTGGGAGGCGGTGGTCCTCCATCCTAGAGACGTGCCCTGCCCAGCGCAGCTGTGTTCTCAATAGCATGGCCTCAACGCTGGTGATCCCTGCTTTCTCAAGGACAGCAACATTCGTCACATAGTCGGTCCAGTGTATATTTAGGATTGTGCAAAGGCAGCGCTGATGAAAGCGTTCAAGGAGTCGTAAGTGTTGGCGATAGGTGACCATCATGTTAATAATACTAATAATACTAATATTAATAATAATACGAGGATTTAAAGATATAACTGCAAAGACTCTGGCACAAGCCAGTAAAGGTGGACCCAGTGCTGATTGGCACGCTGGGTGCCATGCCTAAAGACCTTGGCTTGCCCTTAAAAACAATTGGCACTGACAAAATATGTCATCTGCAAAAGGCCACCCTACTTGGATGTGCATGCATTATTCACCGATACATCACACAGTCCTAGACACTTAGGAAGTGTCCGACGTGTGATCCAATTGTTAGCATACTGATCTTGTTTGATGTGAACTAATCTTGTTGTGTATCAAATAATGATAATACATTTTTTTACTTATCACCCATCTCTCCTGATGGCTTGAGGTGGTGTACAACAAAGTCAAAAACATATGAACATGAAATATGTACAATCAATTGCATAGATAAAAACACTGAAATATTAAACATTGATACAGAATTGACAGATAGTAGCAACAGAATATACATGAAAACTCATGATTGAACGTTGACTGGGTCTTCAATTGTGTTTTCGATTCCAACAGCTCATTTAGCTTTCGGATCTCTTCCAGCAGGTCATCCCGCAGTGGCACAATAAGTTAAACCAGTAGTTCCCAGCCTTTTTTTTGACCAGAGTCCATTTGACCAGGGACCACTTTCTAACATTAGTACCAAATGGGGTTATGAATCGGTTTTTAGCCAACTTTAGATTCAGCTTGGTTATTTGGGGGTGCTGATTCAGAAAATTGCATTGGATAGACCACATCAGCTCTAGTTTCTGATACAGAATGTATGCCATCCAGCAATCACCATCTGCTCACCCACATAAAAACCATATTTAATTAATTTATTTATTATTTATTTCGTAGCATTGCGTAAATTAGTATAAAACTGATAAAAATAGAAGGTGTGCAGGCAACATGGAAAGAGCCTCCTCAAAGAATGAGTAAATACAGTTGGGCGTCCCCCGGGCAATGTTTCTCGTAAACAGCTAATCTTTCCTAATCCAAAAGCATTGCTTTTAAACATTTGATACCATATTTACTAACCTAGAGCTAATGTGGCAGTCATAATCTTTCATGGGTAGTCAGCCTCTCCCCTGCTGACATCACCGTTGCCTCGGCACTATACGAGGGTTTTGCGAGACTAGTCATTCTCATTGCTGCATGGTTTCGAGGCAACGGTGTAGTAATGGTGAGGCCACAGACCATATTTTCATTTTTGTGGACCACTGGTGGTCCATGGACCAAACGTTGTTGGGAACAACTGGGCTAAACCCTTGTGCTGGCTGAACTGCTGACCTGAAGGTCGGTGGTTTGAATCCGCGAGACAGGGTGAGCTCCCGTCTGTCAGCTCCAGCTTCCCATGCGGAGACACAAGCCTCCCTCAGGCGTCCCCTGGGCAACGTCTCTGCTGACAGCCAATTCTCTCACACCATAAGTACGCTGATGACACCCAGCTTGTGCTGAGGATGGACGGCCGCCCAGACTCTGTACCCGATTGTTTCCAACAATGCCTTGAAGCCGTGACTGGTTGGCTGCGAGCCAGTCGGTTGAGAGTGAATCCATCGAAGATGGCGATCCTTTGGCTGGGCCGACCGGAGGGGTGTGAGCTCTGGCTGCCTACTCTGGACGGCGAGGCATTACGCCCATCATCTGTAGTAAAGAGTCTGGGGGTCCAGTTGGACCCACTGCTGACAATGGAGGCCCAGGTCTCCGCTGTCAGCAGATCCGCTTTCTACCATCTACGGCAGGCTAGGCGGCTGGCGCCCTACCTCTCCGGAAATGACCTAGCCATGGTAATCCAAGCGGCGGTCATCTCGAGGCTAGACTACTGTAACGCCCTCTACATTGGCCCTCCTTTGTTGGTCATCCAGAAGCTCAAGCTGGTGCAGAACGCTGCAGCACGACTTCTGGCTGGAGTGCCGGCCAGGGTTCATATTACACCAATCCTTGCAATGCCTGCACTGGCTACCAATTGAGCACCGGATCATCTTCAAAGTGCTGGTTCTGACCTTCAAGGCCTTGTATGGTCTGGGGACGGTGTATCTGAGGGACCGTCTACTCCCATATGTTCCACAGAGATCCTTTCGATCCGAAGATCTCAATCTTCTGCAGATTCCCTCCCTACGAACTGTACATCTATCGTCTACTAGGCAGAGAGCCTTCTCTGCGGTAGCCCCATACCTGTGGAACAACTTACCGCCGGAAGTACGATCAATTAATGAGCTACCGGCTTTCCGGAAAGCTTGTAAAACGGCGTTATTTCGACAAGCATTCAACCTGTAACCCTCTCTGGTTGTAGTGGAATGTTGTTATTCTGTCTGTAATTTTACTGTTGGATGTTTTTATGCCTCATTGTTTAGTTCGATATGTTGTAAACCGTTCTGAGCCAACATGGAAAGAACGGTATACAAATCGAATAAATAAAATAAATAAATAAGTGACTTGCAGTTTCTCAAGTTGCTTCTGACACAATTTTTAAAAAAATAAGCTGGAGGCTGTTCCTCATATTGAATCCTGTCGTTTACTGTTGTGCTCTGTAGTTCATTCTTGCTTTGAATGTGTGACTTGTTTTGTTATAGCAAAAAAAACCCCCAAAACCCAAATGGAACAACTACATCCAGACAAGGTGAGTGCTGCTTAGATTAAGTACCACATCATACAGCAGGTGCCTGCTCCTATTCCCAGCAGTCCTCCAAGGTGCCAGGCCGATAGTCTTACTTATGACCTGCTACTTGATCCTTTCAGTTACAGAGACCAGAAACTAACCCGTGACTTTCTGCACACCAAGATAAGAATGCTTTCCTGTAAGTCTGGTGCCTCATTTCTACCAATGAGCTCCAGTTCACAATGTTCACAATTTCCCTCCCTCAGAGTAGATTTCTCTGTCTTCTTGTTGTCTTGCCCCCGTTTTTAACTATGAGTCATTTATTTATTTATTTATTTCCACCACTTCTACCCGAGGGGGGACTCAGAGCGGCCTAGCAACGGCAACAATTCGATGCCAAAAACACAGTATACATATAATAGAAAATCAAAAACAGTCAGAATTAAAATACATTAAAATACAATTAGCATTAAATTCATCATATACATTCACATAAGTTAAAAACAGTATTCCGTCCATAATAGGGGCTGGCGGGCTGTGCGGCCCACGGGCCGCCAGTTGGACAGCCCAGTTCTATGCCAAATAGCTACCAACAAGTTCTTCCTAATGTAAGTTAGGCCATGTCCACCAGCTTGCCATTACAATCCAATCTAAAGTGCTGTATCGTGCTAATGTGCAAACACCTGGTCCCATAGCCAGGATTTCACTTTTTTCCTCAATGCCAGGAGGTGGTGTGCCCCAGGATTTTGTAAATGTAAAAAATGTGCCGCGGCTCAAAAAAGGTTGAAAAACACCCTTAGAACAGGGGTGCTCATTAGGTAGCTCGGGAGCTACTAGTAGATCTTCGGCCCTCTTCCAGGTGATCTTCGGGCCTCACCAGCCAGATGGGGCGCTCCTGCACGCACGCTCCTGCTGCTGGCTTCCGCTCTCGCGGTGCTTCTTTTGCCTGCGGGGCATTGCAGGAAGGAAGCACGAGGCGGAGCGCTTCTCTGGATGCCCCACCTCATGCTTTCTCCTTCCTGCAATGCCCTGCAGGCGGAAGGGCTGCGCGGGCGGAAAACAGCAGTAGCACGCGCGGTGGCAAGAGCACGCGGCGGGGGCAGGAGCGCACGGCAGCGGGGGCAGGTAGATCTTTTGGACTTGGTTGCTTTAAGAGTAGCTCGCATGCTGAAAAAGTGTGAGCACCCCTGTCTTAAGAGTATGATGGAAAGATTGTTCTCTGGTGCCTCTTGTGTTCAGCTTGGGTTGGTAGCCGTAATTGCATCAGACTTATCTGATCTGAAGATACCATCTGCAGCGGATAGGAACTCTGGGAGCTGAAGTCCAAAACACCTGGCGGATTGTAGGTTGGGGTCTAGTTTAGGACAGACCTTCATTGTTCTGAGCACAAAGGGCTTCAAGGATGTAGAGAAGAGGATCACTCACAATACCGAGCTGACTTGAATATATAGAATCATGAGTTGTAAGAGATCACAAGGTCCATCCAGTCCAACCGCCTCCCATGCAGGAATACACAATCCAAGCACCCTCCACATATGGTCATCAAGCCTCTGCTCTGAAACATCCAGAGCCCCCACCAAACTATGCCAGGGCTGTCCAACTTCTACCGGCTCAGGGGCCGGAATTCTGCTGAGTGATCACCTGGGAGGGCGCAGCGGGGGGGGGGGCTGACGTCACCACGCCAGCGTCCTGCGCGGCCCACCCCTTTTCGGCGAGGCCTGCTGACGTCAGCAGGCCCCGCCGAAAGGGGACGCTGCGCATGTGCACCAGGGCGCGCTTGGTAGCACCGGCGTGGCGCCGGGTTCCTTCCACCTCCTACTCCTCAGCGGTGAGGAAGAGATGGAGGGAAGGCGGCGCCGCACCGGCGTTGCCGGGCGTGCATGCGCCGGGCGTCCCTTTTCGGCGGGGCTTGCTGACATCACCAGGCCCCGCCGAAAGGGACGCCGGGTGGTGCCGGCTTCCTTCCACCTCTTCTTCACTGCTGAGGAGGTGGTGGAAGGAACCCGCGCCACGCCGCGTCTGGCGCGCCCCTGGCGCCGCATGCGCGCCCGTCCTTTTCGGAGGGCTTGCTGACGCCAGCAGGCCCCGCCGAAAGGGACGCTGCGCATGCGCCGCCAGGGCGCGCTTGGTAGCACCGGCGTGGCGCCGGGTTCCTTCCACCTCCTCAGCGGTGAGGAAGAGATGGAGGGAAGGCGGCGCCGCACCGGCGTTGCCGGGCGTGCATGCGCGGCGTCCCTTTTCGGCGGGGCTTGCTGACATCACCAGGCCCCGCCCGAAAGGGACGCCCAAATGGCTTCCTTCCACCTCTTCCTCACTGCTGAGGAGGTGGTGGAAGGAACCCGGCGCCACGCCGGCGTCACCAAGCGTGCCCTGGCGCGCATGCGCGGCGTCCCTTTTCGGCGGGGCTTGCTGACGTCAGCTGGCCCCGCCGAAAAGGGGCGGCTCGCGAGCGGCCCACCCCCCAGAGGGGGATTTTTTCCCCAATTTTTTTTAAAAAGTTATTTAATAATTATTTTGAAGGGGGGGCACAGCCAAGGGGCTGGCGGGCTGTGTGCGGCCCACGGACCGCCAGTTGGACAGCCCAGTTCTATGCCAAATAGCTACCAACAAGTTCTTCCTAATGTAAGTTAGGTGGACTCTTATTTCCTGCCATTTGAATACATTGCTGTCCTACTCTCCAAGCAGCAAAAACAAGCCTGTTCCCTCCTCAATGTGACATCTTTAACTTTGTAAACATGGCTATTATGCCTCCTCCAAGCCTTCTTTTCTGCAGGCTAAACATACGCAGCTCCCAGATTTGCTCCTCATACAGCTTGGGTTCCAGATCTTTGATAATTTTAGTCACCCTTCTCTCGACACCGAGCATGAGCTCAAGTCCTGCCACCCAAAGCCTTGAAGCCTCTACAAGTGTGACATTTGCACACAGAGAACAAAAACCTACAGGGAATTTTGTGACCTTGTTTGGTTAAATGTGGTAAAATAATTCCCGTGCGTTGAGAACACACATCTTTATGCCCAGGACACAAATGCTTTATTTTCTTGGTATTTTATGCCTGTTGTAAGTGGAGCTTGCAAGTTCCTCTTCTTTGTATCCCAGGCATGGGCAAACTTTGCCCCTCCGAATGTTTTGGACTCCAGCAATTCCTATCGGCTGTTAGGAATTGTGGGAGTTGAAGTCCAAAACAACCGGAAGGTGAAAGTTTGCCCATGCCTGGGATACAAAGAAGAGGAACTTGCAAGCTCCACTTACAACAGTCATAAAATACCAAGAAATGACCCAGCAGAATTACAGTAGTTTCCATAAATTTGCATTTTGTCCATAAGCTTGTATGATCCTTGTGATGAACCTCATCAAGAGGTAGCAAGAGGAAAAAGTAGTAGTGGAAATTAAATTGCTTTAGACCAGTGTTTCCCAACCAGTGTGTCGCGGCACACTAGTGTGCCGTGAGCAATCAGGTGTGCCGTGGGAAATTGGCACTCTTCCCCCTCCTAGCAGCTTTCTCCCTCTTTCCCTCCCCAAAGATCCTCCCCGAGGCAAAGGAAGCTCCACGTCAGTGAATTGGGCAGTGAGTGAATCTGGGAGCATCGGGAGGCTGAAGCATTCACAGGTTTCCAAGAAACAAATAGAGCCCTCTCCGCTTGGAATTTTTTTTTTTACTATTTTACTGGATTTTTCGAGTCCCCCCCCCCCCAAAGGAACTGTTTATAACAGCTTCATGACATCCATAGTTATCTGGAGACAAGTTTCACTCAGGGCAAAATTTCACAAGGGTTTGGAGAACAAGCCCTATGAGGAGCGGCTTGAAGAGCTGGGCATGTTTAGCCTGAAGAAGAAATGCCTGAGAGGAGACATGATGAGGGCCATGGATCAATATGTGAGGGGACATCATATATATGTTGTATTCATCGGTACAGGCCCAGGTTTCACAGTGAGTGTATAAATACATTTAAAAACATATTAACTGTACGTATTACTGTCTTAAGAGTGTCATTTTGTTTGGTGGTGTGCCCCAGGATTTTGTAAATGTAAAAAAATGTGCCGTGGCTCAAAAAAGGTTGAAAAACACTGCTTTAAGACAAAAGCGACAACACATTTTGACTGAAGTTAGTTCCACGATTCCTAACAAAGGTGGGCTATCTTGATTTGGCTCCAGCCAACTACAAACATGGGGTCTCCTGTGGGCTAGGTTGACACAGACTAGCATAAGGATTTACAAATGTCAAAGTTAGGTGAAAATACTGTACTGTAGAATAGTCCACCTCAGCTAATGAAGACGTTCAAGAAATAAAGAGATAAACTGGGAAAGGGCTTGCCTTTGAAAAGAGCTCGTACTAGGTCAAATTGCTATGGAAGCAGTTGGATCATTTTCCTCCTCAAAGAGCACCAGTAAATTCAATGCAAGAGCCCTCCACGCAACAAGGTGACTGGAAATCTTCAGCTTCTATTTAAAAAAAATTAGGACAAAAACTGGGGAGCAAATATGCAGTTTATTGTACATAGCTTACTCACTGAAAAACAGCGATTTTTTTTGCTATCACTTGAAACAAAATATTTGACTTTCAACATTATCTGTTCAGTTCCTCTGAAGGAACATGGTTGTTTCTCAACAAATGGCTTCATACTTCTGCCACTGAATCACATAGCAGTTTTCACTCGAAGCACTGAAATATGTTTTTGCATCTTCCTTGCAACTGAAGGTTAGTGTTGAAAGTCAAATATTTTAACTAGATACGACACTAGTTACACAATCATAAAGTTTAAGAGTGTGAAATGGTTGTTTCTCCAAATAAAACTTAACTGGATTTCAGTTGCCCACTTAACATGGGCCACACACACAAAAAGCCATCCACAGGGTTTTATAATTATTTTCCAGCACTTCTATTATTTTACATGGCTACAAAAGCTCTTAACGGTAAGTGAAAATGAAAAAAAATAGTTCCCCATCCTAATGTATAACCCACGATTAGATGTTTTAAACAAGATGTTCCAACTTCAAAAACGTTTTGACTCCCACCAAATTTCACTTGAGAACAGGATCTTCCCAATCTTCATCATATTTCTATACTGTAGCTTGTTAGCCAATTGCACTTAGGTATAGTTTCATAAAGCAAGCCACTACCTATTATGGCAGTTAAAAGCCCACAAGAACAATGGCAGACATATGGAGAGAAAGCAACATGTAAGCCATTCATGTATCTGGAGTAGTAACAAGTGCCTGGATCATAATATTTCCCGGTGTAGCCATCTACTGCCTTTGTCAGAAATTTACTCAATGCGGAAGCTACTGAAGGGGGAGGGGAATGTAAAATTTATGTCCCAACACACCACAAAAACCCATCTCTGGATATCCTGCTTTTTGGCGACGTTGTATTATATGGTGAATAACTACCAAAACAGTCCTATAACTGAAGATTTCAAAACCAAATCCTTTATTTTCACAACTGTATAAATGTGCTCCAAGTATTTATGTCCAAGACAAGTTTAAAAGAAACATGCTGTACAGCAAACGTGGATCAGTTTGCTGGTGTATTAATTCCTCTCATCTGTTAAACTTAGTTACAATACCAGTCATGGCAAGATACATTTGAGTTCAAGAAGTGAAGCACGATGTTTATAGGTATTACAGCTTGTGCACACATGTTGCACTTCTGGCAAGAGATGCAGAGAGAGGGTATGCACTGCAACACTGGAAACTAGGCTGATTCGCTTTAAATAGCATCAATATCAATGTCCTCTTCTTTGTTGTTTGCAGGCTTCACAGTTTCAACTTTAGGTACACTGGCAGTCTTGGAGTACACCACCTGCAAGAGTAAGGACGGGTCAGCTGATCTAATACTCAAGTTTCAGGGCCCAGTCATTTCAGCAGATTTGACACGGTTTTTGGATGATGTGATTTTAATATTTATACTAGGTTGTTTTTAATGCTTTGTCTTAATGTTTAAATGTTGTTTATGTCTTATGTTTTAATATTTTTTATTTATAGTTTTATGTCAGTGTTTAGTTATGATTTTTTTTCCTTTCTACATGTTGACATTGAATTTTTGCCATTAATATGTTGTAAACCGCCTCGTGCTATATACAGGTCCTTCTCAAAAAATTAGCATATAGTGCTAAATAAAGTTCATTGTTTTCCATAATGTAATGATAAAAATTAAATTTTCATATATTGCACACCAACTGAAATATTTCAGGTCTTTTTTTGTTTTGTACTGATGATTTTGGCATACAGGTCCTGAAAACCCAAAAATACTGTCTCAAAAAAATAGCATATTTGGTCTGATGGAATATGCTAATTTTTTGAGATATGTATGCCAAAACCATCAGTATTAAAACAAAAAAAGACCTGAAATATTTCAGTTGGTGTGCAATGAATTGAAAATATATGAAAGTTTAATTTTTATCATTATGGAAAATAATGAACTTTAGCACTATAGCGCTATTTTTTTGAGAAGGACCTGTATAGTAAATTAAGTGTCCACTAAAGTGAGAATAATGTAAGAGTTAGAAGGGCATTCCACTAGCTATAGCATTCCCAAAATGCACCTATCTTAATATAGGAATACATAGGAAGCATGTTTAACTTTGAATGCTTTTTAACTGGGATTTTTAAAACACTGTTTATATTTAATCCCGTTTTAATGTTTGCATATGTGTATGCAAATATGCATACAAATATGCAAACATTAAAACTTAAAAATTGTATGCTGATAATTTATGTTAAACTGCTTTGAGTCTCCTACAAGAGAGATAAAGCAGGGTATCAATGATAACATGTTTGAAATAAATACTGCCATTGCCTTTCCATTTAATATGATCAACAGGGGTCAGTTTTTCCCTCATGCTGCTCATGTACTGTTGTGCAGCACCAGGGTATTAGTATTCTGCACTTCAATGATGGCAGTTTGTAAAGTATTTCATCACTATACCTGATAACACCCACAAATTCAAATTTAAACTAATGTGGATCCCCTTTCTTGTGAAAACAAACTCATACCTTCCAGACGATATATGGCTGGGAATGGACAATTTTCAAAATCAAAAGATTTCTATCTCTAGGTTTTGAGGGGAGGCCTTTATACACTTCACATGAATGCCTCCCCATCCCAAGGCAACCTGCCAACATTTCCTATTCTTGGACTAAAGCAAACAGGTTCACCCAGATGATCAGGTTTCCAAATGTACAAGTAAACTGAAGTATTAAAACTTGATCTATTCTCACTACCAGGTTTTCAACACAGGCTTCCAAAATATGCAAAAGACCAATGTGTGGTTTAAAGACTTGTTAAAGGGAATGAGCTTCATTCTTACCTCAATATTTTCATCTTCATCCTCCTCTTCTTCATTACCAGATGATTCCTCTTCGGCCTCTTTTAGCCATTTAATGAATGGCTCTGCTTTGACACGAATTTCTTTGGCAAGCTCTTTAGAGACATATTTCTTTGAGGCCTACAAAAGATTGAAATTCGCTGTTTATATAGGTGGTAGTGCATTCGGAAGGCTTCACAAAAGAGTCTGGAGTAACAAACACTTGAGGCAAAGCACAAAAATCAGTGTGTACAGAGCTATTGTACTGTCTATTCTCCTTTATGGGTCTGAAAGATGGGTCACCTATTGCCAACACCTACGACTCCTCGAACGCTTTCATCAGCACTGTCTTCACACAATCCTAAATATACACTGGACTGACTATGTGACGAATGTTGCTGTCCTTGAGCAAGCAGGGATCACCAGCATTGAGGCCATGCCATGGAAAACACAGCTGCGCTGGGTAGGGCACGTCTCTAGGATGGAGGACCACCGCCTCCCAAAGATGCTACTCTATGGTGAACACGTCATGGGTCAGCGCAAGAGAGGCGCCCCCAAAAAGAGATACAAGGATTCCCTGAAACAACACCTCAGGCTTGGCCAGATTGATCACAAACAATGGTCCACCCTGGCCTCACATCGGGAGGCATGGAGACATACTATCCATAATGCTGCGGGCTCTTTCGAGAAATCATGCCGAATGAGTCTCGAAAAGAAACGACAATGCAGAAAGAACCGCAACCTGGAAACAACATCACCCAATGAGACTTTCTGCTGTGCTTTCTGCAACCAGACTTGCCTATCTCGGATTGGCTTTTTTAGTCATCAATGCACTTGTAGAAAGTGTGGGGTGAGTCTTTCCTGAATCTTCGTTCGTGAAGAAAAGACAAGAAATGTCATCTATTTGGTATATTTACATTACATACAGCTGAAAAATCTAAGAGCTAAATCAGTTCCATTAGACTTAAAGGCAACTTACATTCACTTATCAAAGATAAATAGCTTCACCAAAGATCCAGTAAAATGGGAACAAGTATATGGCTGGCTGTTAGAAAATTTCCACAACATTTTTCCCCTTGCTGATTTTTTGGTTTTTAAGATGTTTTATAAATACTTGCATTCTACAAACAACCTTTTGAAATCCAGAGTTTTTTTCATTGCTGGCAGGTTCAACAATTAAGATTTGTTCAATTTTGATGTTGTGTGCTCCTAGTTCCCAACCAAAGGTGACCCTATCATAGGGTTTCTTTGGAAGTCTTGTTTAGAGGGGTTTGCCATTGTCTTCCTCTAACACAGTGTGACTTGCTCAAGGTCACCCAATGGGTTTCATGGCAAAATGGTGATGCAAACCCTGTTCTCCAAAGTTAAAGCCCAGTGCTTTAAAGCTACTACATAGCACAGTCCTTTATTCTAGATTCCTCGTACTGTTAAATTCAGAGGGCAAAAACTAGTGCTTTGGAATAAGCATTATGTTATAAATTCCACGTTATGAGCTCCATATTTTAAGTCTCTTTATAGAGTAGATTCCACCTAGGCCAAAATACTGTTGCCTTACATTCCCCTTTTAAGATAGAAATCTCTTCTGATACCTCTTTGTAGTTTTGTGAGAACCAAGGCTTCAGATGAGAACTCAAAAGACCATAAGCTCATAATTCCACTGGGCCAAATCATATAGCAAAGGCTATCCTGTCAAAGTCAAAATTTGGTTTATACAAAGTTAAGACTGATGTGCAACACTGACCTTTTCTGCCCAGCCTAAAATGACCTCCTCTTCCAGAAGATCTGCATCATACATTTCTTTCAGGATATGTGGAATTTTAGAAATCAGCTGAGACTGGTGCATGGCCACCACACATTCCAAACCGTGGAGAAGGTATCGCTGAGCTTTCTTGTTGTTGTGACAAAACTATGGAACAAACAAGAAGAAAAATGCTACGTCTACTTGAATAGATCACCTTTCTAGACACCTTAAGCATTTAGTTATTTCACTCATGAGAAAAGGTTTGAGATTCTCAAGTTGGATTAGGTTTATTCAAACAGGTTAGTGCTGAACAATGTACTGTAGCATTTAGGTTTTAGTTATACATAGGTATTAGGTGTGTATAGTTCTTATTTTTCTGTTACTGTGAATTTCTAGGCACTAAAATGACTATATACACATACATACAGCTTGAAATTCTTCAATCTAGAATTGAAGGCACCCTAGACAAAGTGTGGCAGATGAGAGTACGAGTCCTCTCTGCAAAGTGCTCAAATCAAGTGCCATTATAGTAGGGTCGCTCATTTCTTCTCTGAACCCTTCTGTATTTCTATAGTATATGTAGATAAGCACCTCTCTCACTACAGATCAAGCAGAGAATCACACAAAATGATGAAAAGGGAAGTTCTCCCTCAACCTTGCCTTCTATACTGAACGTTAGATATGCAAGTAGGTGAACCTCCTACTCTGTGCACCTCCAGCAATGAAATGTAACAGGTTGATACAGAAAAAAGCATCAGTTTCCTAACTTTCCTATTTCACGAGATTCTTCTGCTATGATAAAGCTTTGAAAAATCAGTGAAAAAACTTACACGTAAGAAGTGGCGCCTGTATTTCTTTATCTGTTCTCTTATCTTTTCATCAAAGAGGACTTCGGTCAATACCAGGGGGCCCATAGCTTTAACATCCAGTCTTTCTGCTTCGGCCACAATGTCTTTGTCAGAAGACTCTATGACACCTTCTTCCTTCTTTTTCTGAAGGGAAAGAACAACACTGACAATTAGTAATATATAGCTAACACCAGTTCATTTGTTAAAGTACATCACCTCGTTTTGACTTTCATCTACAAATTGTATGACGTGAAAATGTATTAGTTTATTTCAAACATATTACCTTGCTTTATCTCTCCTGCAGGAGACTCAAAGCAGCTTAACATCAAAGCATCAGCATATAAGTTAAAATATACCGACATGCAAACATTAAAACAGGATTAAATATAAACAGTATTTCAAAAATTCTCAGTTAAAAACCATTAAAACACATTTCAAAGTTTTAAAAAAACTACAGCACCTCCGACTTGATCTTAAAAACTGTCATCTTTAAAAGCCTGCCTGACTAAAAAGGTTTTAGCCTGCCAATGACTAATGCACACTAATATATCTTTACCTTAACAAAGTCAAATAATAAATTGACTCTTTCTTCAACAGTCCTTTCTAGGTCATCAGTCAATGTGAGAACTTTTGCATGATCGCTGATTTCATCCATTCGGCGCCTCTGGGCTTCTTCAGTTGTGTCTTCACCCCAGTCATCATCGTCATCATCCTGGAAAATGGAGATCAGGTACAACAGCAGGAAATATTTTCAGATAGCCATTCAATATATATTTCTTACTAGAAAGCAATATACAGTGTCCATAATGTTGTTACTTATGATCTGACGAAACATCCCCTCATCCATTCAGATTTGGCCATGTCTACTTACCGCTACTGGAGGACTAAGTTCGTCTGGAGGGGCTGACTGTGGCGGTGGTGTCTCAGTATTAGACACAGAACCATTCTCTTTATCTTTGCCTTTCCTATTCTTCTTGTCTTTCTCTTTCTTGCCTGTACCAGACTCACTGCTCTCTGCAAACATTAATGAATCCCCAATCAACAGATGCTTTCAAACAGATGTGCACCTGAGCCTTTGTTAACTTTTAGTTTCAATTGGCTAGCAAACATCACTAAAGGGTTTTGACTTTGCTTACAGGAAGTGAAGATCATCTTAATTCAACAGAACCAGTTTTGAAAAGGGCATCTTGGGAAGATATTTGGTCTACAGTGCAAGAACAAGCCTCCAAGCCTAATTTTTAGAGGCAATATAAGGCAAACATCTGACCCTAAGCAAACTTTAGAAAAATTCTTTACAAAATACAATTCATGTGTTCTGATGTCTATTGCCATGCTAGCAATTTTTGCTGAATAAATTAGAATATTAATGCTTATTGATTCTTTAAAAATTAATCAATACAACCACTGCTAGTTGCCTTTAATTTCTGAAATAAAAATCCAGGCACCACAGTAAACACCAAAAGCATGAAGTGATATCAAGAGAGCCAAACATGTCACTTTCTATGGCATTGCCATAAAAATTGAAATGCACCTAAGAATGATGCAATCATTGGATGTAAACTAAATCCAGGTATCTTGCAGCCTCTTGTAACTCATTAGCTCCATTCATGAAGGAAAGTGAGGGTTGAAACCCAAAACATATGAGAGCATTAGGTTACATTAGACTCAAATAGAGCGCATGGCATTTCTTTAAGGAGAAACTAGCTGCTCTGGGATGTTAGAGCCCATATAACAGATGACCTCACCCACAGAGACCTCTGGAATAGGTTAGACTATGTTTATTATAGCAAGCTGAAATTGAAGCAGATAATGAGATATCTACCACAGAGTGTTGCTTGCTTAAATGTCTTAGTAGTCTAATCAGTACTAGTAAACTACCCCAAATTAATACAATCATGCAAACACATTTTCTACCACTGAGGAATAAGATTTTCTTTTTACTCACCTTTTACAAGGAAAACAAAAATCAGCAATAAATACATTCACTTACCAGGCGGGTTTTTGAGAATGAACGTGCAGAGCTTATGGTTTGTGTCAAGCATGCCGCGATAGCCACAGGCTTTGCAAGAGTTACCAATAGTTTGTTTCTTAGGATTGACATGCTGCCAAAGAAAACAGTAATGTTAACGTTATTTTATGTTATTATGGAGCTCAGGTGTTTGATCGTGTGTCTGTCGATATGCCTCTGAACTTATCTAAGATGCTAGTTTAAGGACTTTAAGAATCCTAAATGCCAAGAACCAGAATACAAATGACACTAAATATTCCAAATTTGAAATTGGCATAGCATAATTCTATATATGTCTCCCTTTTTTTGTATGGAATCACGTTCTTGGTTGCATCAAGGTCACATAACACCTTTGTTCAGGTACAAATAGAAGGATCTGAGACAATGAAAAAAACCATTTGCACTTCATAGAAATTTAGTGAAGAATTTTTATCACTGTATTTTGCCAACTTCAAAAATGAAAATTCAAAGCAGTGTACTGCTATGTTTGCTGCATTAAATATCATTAGGCTGTGTCCCAAGAGTATTAGTCTATGGCTAAAATAAACAGAACACGCAATCTCTAACAGAAAACACCACTTACCAGATCAGTTTCGGGATTCTCACACTCGGGACAGAGAACGAATTTTTTAATGAACCCATCCAACATGTCTTGTAGCTTATTCGCCTCATGAGATCCATTGACAATGTAACGGTCATTCTTAACATCAAACTGGGTCTGCGCTCCCAGCTCACAACCAAAAAATTTGGTGGGATCTTTAAACAGAAGAAAATATGGTCACAAGACTTTGCAAGATCTTTCTTTCTCACATTCATTTACAGATGTAGCGTTATTCAGAGCTCCCTCCCAATTTGATTGTGCGGAAACAATAATTATACTTCTCACCATGCAAATGGATCTTGTAGCCCCTTAGAGACTAACTGAGAACAAATTTGGCAGCATAAGCTTTAATAGTCTAAATCTACTTCCTCAGATGCAAGGAACTAAGTGCCTATGATTCTCAATGTGAGTTTTTTTAGTGTTGCTATTTACTTTTAAAATTCAGATTATGAGAGTTTCTTCCAACAACACTAGCAAACTGCATTACCATAACATTTTTATTCATTGCACATCCAATTTGTCACTGCCTTTCATGAAATACACGGCAGCACAAAGCTAACAGTTCAAAGTTTCAGGCTATTATTAACTTTATATCTCACCTGTCCTGCAAAAGTAGTACTCGCTGTGGCTTTAAAATTGGAAGTGTAATATTCACCAGGATTTTATTTATTTATTTATGACATTTAAATGCTGCCCTTCTCACCCCGAAGGGGACTCAGACCAGGATACAAGTAAAATGTAAATACAATATATTATATTATTTCCATAGCAGAATATTAATATTATATATTACATTGTACTATAACACTATACTGTGATATTAGTAATATTACATGTAATATAATATATAGAATTATAATATTATTATTAGTATTATATTGTATTATATTATATTATCAATATTATATGTATATACAATATATTATAAGCAGTGCAGGAGGCAAGATGGAACTGCCTTCCTGGTCCCTCTCTTCACTCTGATCTCAGAGCAGCGGTTGGTGCTGGGGGGGGGGGCTCCCAACTGATGACACAGCATGGCTTCTGCAAGAGTCCTTTTGCTTTGAGTCCATATAGGCAATTTGCAAACTCTAAAAAAAACCATTCATTTGTAGTGATAAGAACCAATGACAAGAAGCTAAAAGAAAAAAATCAACTTACACGTAGGAGGCCGATTAAGCGCCTTTGCAACGTCAACCATGTTGACTATAACTGTCTTTATCCCATTTCCTTTGCCCTCAACCTAGAAAAGGAAATTTGGTTAAATGTTTGCCTCACGTGCAGTCCAATTCAAGACAGAATTATTAAATGTCACAAACTTTAAATATCGCAAGTTCAAGCTATGACTTGAAGAACTTAAAACATACCTTGGCAATCAGACGGGGCATTTTGTAGCGATAGAACTGATCGGACACACTGCGGTTGACATTGACAGACATTTTGGCTTATTAGTAGCTTTATCAATAAGATGGAGAGATCTTTGATTGCAACTTTTTGGTATCTTCTGTCTGGAGAAGACGTGATGACATAAACGACTGCAAGAGTTCTCGGTCTCTGACATGAAAAAATTTTCGCCACTGAGGCTGTGAGGTTCTTGCTTGTATGCTATATTTCCCCAATACAGGTACCAATGGCTGCGCAACAGCTCTGAAATATTAAGAAAACAAGAACACTTAGTTGCACTAGCGCCTTAATTGTAGCTGTAAATATATATATATATATATATTTATCATTTATGATACAGCCCTTGCTAACCAATACCACTTAAAAGCCAAGATCTTACTTTTTTATTCCACTTAACATAAAAGGTCATATTCCTACATTAATTGCTATTTACCAACTGGAAATATTAGCATGCTTGTAAAAGTATCGCATTTATTTTCTGCTTTTTGAAGCATAACAAAGTGGCCCAATTAAACATTCACTTCTGTAAACAGTATGCACTCTGGCAAAAATAACTACAGAAGTGATAAGACCTTATCCAGTATTGAAATTAAACAGCTGCAAAACTAACGCATGGCTGAATTATGTCCAGAACGTCTCAGTGTGATATATTCTAGAGCCCAATACTATTATGGACTTCACCTAACTGCTCTACAATTAGTAGGCAAGTAGCATTTCAATTCAAAGTTGGCCCAGTTACGATTAGCCAGCACTTTTTAGACATTGGACACCAAGTACTGATTTGCATGATAATATTGTGGCTCAAATGCATACTGAAATCAGTAGGGGGCAGAACAGATATTAGGAATCTATGAATGGGAAATGAACATGTAACGGCCCAAGGCCTCATGTATATTGACAATTTAATCAAGTTAAAAGATAGCTTCAAACAGGAGCAAACATTGAACATACACAAGTGAAAGCAAGCCCTTAATGCGCATCAATGCTCCATGGCAGGAATGGGCAAACTTGGGCCCTCCAGGTGTTTTGGGCTCCAACTCCCACAATTCCCAACAGCCTACCGGCAAACTTGGGCCCTTCAGGTGTTTTGGACTCCAACTCCCACCATTCCCAACAGCCTACCGGCAAACTTGGGCCCTTCAGGTGTTTTGGACTCCAACTCCCACCATTCCTAACAGCCTACCGGCAAATTTGGGCCCTCCAGGTGTTTTGGACTCCAACTCCCACAATTCGTAACAGCCTACCGGCAAACTTGGGCCCTCCAGGTGTTTTGGACTCCAATTCCCACCATTCCTAACAGCCTACCGGCTGTTAGGAATGGTGCGAGTTGGAGTCCAAAACACCCGGAGGGCCCAAGTTTGCCCAGGCCTGCTCTAGGTAATTTGGACTTCAACCCCCACAATTCCTAACCTGGAGGGCCAAAGTTTGCCCAGGCCTGCTCTAGGTAATTTGGACTTCAACTCCCACAATTCCTAACCTGGAGGGCCGAAGTTTGCCTGTGCCTGCTCCATGGTTTGTGTAATCACCATCAAGGCCTCAAACAAGATTTGCTATGTAATCACCTGCACCGCAAAACCACTTTCTTCAACCCTGCTTTGAAACCACATTGAGTGATCGGTGTAGATTGGGCCAAAGAGCGAATCACAACAGTACATCCCAATCCCCTCAAGTTACCTAAAGGTCCCATACAAATCCTCAATGGCATGAAATGCTCCAAAGACCTTTCTCTCCACCATGCGCCTTAAAACACATGGCCACAACTGCAAGCTCCTCCCTTCCCAGCCTTGAGGGGCTAAAAGGGAGGAGGGAAACAACAGACTAGGGGCAGGAAGGGGGTGGGGAAGAGTAGAAAACCCCTTTACCTTCTGGGAAGTAAATCCATTCACAAACCACGGGTTATTAATGGCACTTCCTCTCTCTCTCTCTCTCCCCTCCCCCCCTCCTTTTACAATCTTCCCTTCCTCTCCCTTCAACCCCGCTGCTGTCGGAATGACTCAGAAATGCAGCAATTAACCACTGAGTCAGCCCTAAATAAGAGGCGGCGGCAGAGGCACCGAGCGGCGCATGCGCGATGGGCCCTCTTCCCTCTCTTGCGCGCGCGCTCGCTCACTCACCCCTCATCCTCCCGCCTCCCTCCCTCCGCCATTACGAAAAGCACACTTTCCTCAGCACCTCCCCCCTCCCTTCTCATGCTGCGGGTTTAGGAACTGCGCCACAGCGAGTGCGCGTGCGCCAAGAACGAGGGCTCACGCGCTCCACCGCCCCGCCCTCTCCTCCCTTCCCTTCGGCCTCCTCGCGGCGTCACGAGGAAGGAGCCGCCATTTTGTGGAGCAAAGCGAGGAAGGCAGGCGCGCAACACACACAATTGATGGGGAGAGAAAGGGAGAGGAAACCACCAGCCCTCTCTCCTAGCCAGCCTTCCAAGAGAAACACTTCTATTGAGCTACCGAAAGGAGCAGAAGGGCTGCTTCCTTTTCAAGCCGAGATTGTCCTGCTTTTAACCATACAACCCCCATGATTAAGAGACAGGCCTGGGTTCCTCACATAGGGCCAGAGATGGACACAAACACTGAGGAGAAGGGGAGAGAAGAGTGGCTCCCCATCTCTCTGGCTCTCCTTCCTCTCCCACTCATGGATAAAAAGCAATGCGATTTGAAACTGAGTGGGCTCATATAATATAGTTCATTGTAGGTAGCCACACATGTGGCAGTGTAGATGAGGCCCAAGAAAAATACTATTGGATTATAGCAGGCCTGGGCAAACTTGGGCCCTCCAGGTGTTTTGGACTCCAACTCCCACAATTCCTAACAGCCTACCGGCAAACTTGGGCCCTCCAGGTGTTTTGGACTTCAACTCCCACAATTCCTAACAGCCTACTGCCAAACTTTGGCCCTCCAGGTGTTTTGGACTCCAACTCCCACAATTCCTAACAGCCTACCGGCAAACTTGGGCCCTCCAGGTGTTTTGGACTCCAACTCCCACAATTCCTAACAGCCTACCGGCAAACTTGGGCCCTCCAGGTGTTTTGGACTTCAACTCCCACAATTCCTAACAGCCTACCGGCAAACTTTGGCCCTCCAGGTGTTTTGGACTCCAACTCCCACAATTCCTAACAGCCTACCGGCAAACTTGGGCCCTCCAGGTGTTTTGGACTCCAACTCCCACAATTCCTAACAGGCTACCGGCAAACTGTCCAGGTTGGACTTCAACTCCCACAATTCCTAACAGCCTACTGGCAAACTTGGGCCCTCAGGTGTTTTGGACTCCCACAATCCCTAACAGCCCACCGGCAAACTTTGGCCCTCAGGTGTTTTGGACTCCAACTCCCACAATTCCTAACAGCCTACTGGCAAACTTGGGCCCTCAGGTGTTTTGGACTCCCAACTCCCACAATTCCTAACAGCCTACCCGGCAAACTTGGGCCCTCCAGGTGTTTTGGACTCCAACTCCCACAATTCCTAACAGCCTACCGGCAAACTTTGGCCCTCCAGGTGTTTTGGACTTCAACTCCCACAATTCCTAACAGCCTACTGGCAAACTTGGGCCCTCCAGGTGTTTTGGACTCCCACAATCCCTAACAGCCCACCGGCAAACTTTGGCCCTCCAGGTGTTTTGGACTCCAACTCCCACAATTCCTAACAGCCTACTGGCAAACTTGGGCCCTCCAGGTGTTTTGGACTCCCAACTCCCACAATTCCTAACAGCCCACCGGCAAACTTGGGCCCTCCAGGTGTTTTGGACTCCAACTGTCACAATTCCTAACAGCCAGCAGGCTGTTAGGAATTGTGGGAGTTAGAGTCCAAAACACCTGGAGGGCCCAAGTTTGCCCAGGCCTGGATTATAGGATACAGAGGCTGCTCCATTTCAAGCTTATTCTGTCATAAATACTCCAACCTCCTATACAGCTGATTATTTATTTACAAAATAGAGCTGATTATCTTTTCAGTATATAAAAAAACTGGTTTCCTTCAGGAGAAACATTTATATTCAACTTCAAGCCAAGTTTAATCCGCCATTAGCCAAGCATACAAACATCCCAATTTTACACTCAGATATGATTAAAAGAAAACAGTCATAAAAACACATGAAATCGGTCTATAATTATTGTTTTCTTCCCCCGTTTGGTTTGAAACTTGCCCCCCATCTACACTGAACATTTAATGCAGTTTGAACCTTAAGTTTCAAAATTGCAATGACCCGACAGCATCAACCACAAAAGCACAGGAAAGAAAAGCCTTAATGCGTGTCAGTGCTCTGTGGTTTAGGTAATCATCCAGGCCCCAAACCAGTTCCAGGATTTCCTATGTTATCATCTGCACGTACTTCAACAATACCAGTTCAAAACTGCATTAAATTGTCAGTGTAGCTGGCCATAGAGATGAACTTGTGTAGAAGAGAAAAGACAAAGTGGGTTGTAATCCCCAAGAATGTAAGAATGTCTGAATCATTTTGAATAAAACACACAATTAGGTAGCAATAAGGGGAAATGATGCAAGATATACTCTGACCTATTTTGTATGGTTACTGTTTTAGTTTTTATGCTTTGTAGCACTTAAATTGTATACTGTATTGTATTTAATGTTGTTAACCACACGACTCTTATTAGAGATAAAGCAGGATATAAAATAATAATTTTATTACTGTCTCAATAACTGCATGAAATGGTCAGTATAGTCTCCATTTAGAAAGCTAAAACAATAATAATTGTATTATTGTCTTGATAACAGCATGGCCAGTGTCGATGGGGCCATTTGGTCAGTGTTGGGGCCTTTCTCATGTCCCTTCTACACTGCCATATAAAATCCAGATTATCTGCTTTGAACTGGATTATATGGCAGTGTAGAAGGGGCCTTGGTATTTTGACCTAAAAAGCCTTACAGAACTTTGGTCCAGTTTACTTGGGACACTGTGTCCTCCTATACAGGCCGGGTAGACCTCTGATTTTGGCCCAGTCCCTAGCCAACAATGCACTTGAAGATCACTAGAGAAGGTACATTCTTGGGTGCGGCTCGTAAGTTTATTTATTTATTTACTGTATTTCTAACCCACCCTTCTCAACCCCTGGGGGGGGGGGGGGGCTCAGGGCGGCTTACAAGGCACAATTAGATGCCGGCAACAATACACAATATAAAACACTAATACAACAAGATTAAAACATCAACATTAAAACATTAGCTATCCAGTTCATTTAAAATTCTATCTATACAATGCACATTCAAATAATCAATCAATGGCGGAAGCAGTGTTTCATGTCCGTCGTTAAAACAGTCCGTTCCAAACACAGTGCTGCAGTTACTGTGCAAAGGCCTGGTCCCACAACCACGATTTTACTTCTTTCCTGAAAGCTAGGAGGGATAGGGTCGATCGTATTTCGCTTGGAAGCGAATTCCACAGGCGGGGGCCACAGCCGAAAAGGCCCTGCCTCTCGTCCTCACCAGCCGCAGTTGAGTTGCTGGCGGAAGCGAGAGCAGGGCCTCCCCGGATGATCTTAGGTTACGAGGTGGGACATAGCGGCAGATGCATTAGGACAAGTAAGCTGGGCCAAGTTGTTCCACAAGTAAGTTGTGGATCTCGCTCCCACCCTCATGATATTTAGGAAAGGTGTGAACTTTCCTCTTTGATGCAGCTTCTTCTGTAAACCGCTCTGAGCTCCGGAGTGAGCGGTATACTAAATCGAAGTTAATAAATAAATAAATAAATAACTGAAGCCAGGCACTTATAGATACAGAAGAATGGAGAATTTTAGACTGAATCGAACATTTAATGTTCAATAATACAGGAAGTTTTAAAGGATTAATGAACTCATAATACTTGTTTAATGATGGTTTTTAATTATTCAAAATAATTAAATAAGCCATCCCAAGTACCTTCTGGGAGATGATGGCGGGATATAAAAATAAAATTATTATTTGTACGTATGTTTTAAATATGTGAGTTTCCTTGGGTCTGTGCTGGAGAAAGAAATCCCCGTAATAAACAAATAAGTAAATGTATTTTATTTTCATATGTTGGATGGATGTATTTTAATTGGGTATTAATAGGAGCTAATTTTTGCCTCTTGTGTATGTTTCATTTCAGCACATAATTTTATACTTACGGTGATGTTTCGACATAATTAATGTTTGCAGTTGCTTTTGTATTTGTACTACAATTTGCTGATTTGTGTTGCTTTGGTTGCTGATTATTACTATGTATAATGTATTTTTGTTGTAAGACGCCCTGATGCCCTTTTGGGAGGGGAGCAGGATACAAATAAAGTTTCATTTTTTTATTGTTCCTATGTTGGATGGATGCATTTTATGTTCCTATGTTGGATGTATGTATTTCATGTTCCTATGATAGCTGGATGTATTTCATGGACTTATATTGGATGTATGTATTTCCTGTTCCTATGTTGGATGGATGCATTCTATGTTCCTATGTTGGATGGATGCATTTCCTGTTCCTATGTTGGATGGATGCATTCCATGTTCCTATGTTGGATGTATGTATTTCCTATTCCTATGATAGCTGGATGTATTTCATGTACCTATGTTGGATGGATGCATTTCCTGTTCCTATGTTGGATGGATGCATTTCCTGTTCCTATGTTGGATGGATGCATTTGGATGGATGCATTCCATGTTCCTATGTTGGATGTATGTATTTCCTGTTCCTATGATAGCTGGATGTATTTCCTGTTCCTATGTTGGATGGATGCATTTCCTGTTCCTATGATAGCTGGATGTATTTCATGTACTTATGTTGGATGGATGTATTTCACGTTCTATGATAGCTGGATGTATTTCCTGTTCCTATGTTGGATGGATGCATTTCCTGTTCCTATGATAGCTGGATGTATTTCATGTACTTATGTTGGATGGATGCATTTCCTGTTCCTATGTTGGATGGATGCATTCCATGTTCCTATGTTGGATGTATGTATTTCCTGTTCCTATGATAGCTGGATGTATTTCATATACTTATGTTGGATGGATGCATTTCCTGTTCCTATGTTGGATGGATATATTTAATGTACTTATATTGGATGGATGTATTTCACGTTTCTATGTTGGATGGATGCATTCCATGTTCCTATGTTGGATGTATGTATTTCCTGTCCCTATGATAGCTGGATGTATTTCATATACTTATGTTGGATGGATATATTTAATGTACTTATATTGGATGGATGTATTTCACGTTTCTATGTTGGATGGATGTATTTCGTGTTCCTATGTCGGACGGATGCATTTCCTGTTCCTATGTTGGATGGATATATTTAATGTACTTATATTGGATGGATGTATTTCACGTTCCTATGTTGGATGGATACTTATATTGGATGGATGTATTTCACGTTTCTATGTTGGATGTATGCATTTCATGTTCCTATGTTGGATGGATGTATTTCATGTTCCTATGCTGAATGGATGTATTTAGTGTCCTTATGTTGGATTGATGCATTTAATGTGCCTATGTTGGAGGGATGTATTTCGTGCTCCTATGTTTTGCTGCACTCCGCCTTGAGCCTTTAGGAAAGGCAGGTAACAAATGAAAATATATTATTATATGTATTATAATTATTCTACAGCAGGCATGGACAAACGAGCCCTCCAAGGTGTTTTGGACTTCAAATCCCACCATTCCCAACAGCCTCAGGCCCCTTCCTTTTACCCCTTAAGCGGCTGAGGGGGAAAAGGAAGGGGCCTGAGGGTGTTAGGAATGGTGGGAGTTGGAGTCCAAAGCACCTATTCTACAGATTCGCTCACGAAACAGCGCCCCCTTGAGGAGAAAAGGCGGATCCCCATTCCCTGTTGGAGCAGCGCCCCCTTGAGGGCAAAGCACCTTCCTCCCCGCTTCACCGCCCCCCCCCCCCATCCACACACACACGCAGAGTCCCCGGATGTCCAACCGCCCTCCTCCTCCTCCCCCCCTCAGGATCCGACTACTACTCACCGTTTTCGTCCAATACAGACATAAACCCAACGCTGCTCGCCCCGGGCTGCGACGAAGCCGAATCGGTGCGAGGAGAAAAACAACGACGTCGGCGGCGGCGAGGAGGGCGGCGGGGTCTGACGGGGCGCCTCGTCGCGGCCGAAGGAGGGAGGGAGGGGGGAGCGCGGAGGAGGCGGACGCCGCAGCCGCCCGAGGAGGAGGGGAAGCGGGGCGTCCGAGCGTCGTCCTCACCGAGGCTTCTGCGGGTTCAGCGGGAGCGGCGGGCGGGCCGGGGACTCTGCCGGGGAGGAAACACAGTCAGCGCGGGCGGCGGCGGCGGCGGCTTCAGGGCGGCCCGGGGAGGGGCTGCAATGGCCGCCGAGCACTTACCTCTAGAATGTTCTCGCGCCGACTGAACAGCCCCGTCGCCAAGGCTGGGATCAATCAGCCGCCGCCGAGGCCACGCCCAAGCCGGCCCGCGATTGGTTCCCGGCTCGGCGTGGGCGCGCTCCATTGGCTCCCGGCGCCCGACAATCAAGCGCCTCGGCACCGCCCTCGGCCTCCTCTCTCTCTCTCCCCCACCCATCGAAAAAAGGACATCGCGTTGACAAGGCGGGACTCAGTCTCGCGAGAGTTGGGCTCCATTGTGTGAGGGAGCTGAGGGGAATGAGTCAATAAGGCCAAGCAGGCAGAAGAGGCCTGGGCCAACTTGGGGCCTCCCTCCCTCCAGGTGTATTGGACTTCCAACACCCACCATTCCTAACAGCTGGAAGCCTCAGGGTGGAATTGAAGCAGTTTGTCACCACTCAATGGCATCACTTCCTGGGACTTATAGTTTGCTGAGGCACCAGGACTATTTGACAGGAAAGTCCTTGTGAAACCCCAACTCCCAGCTGAGAGGAGCCTCCCACAAGGATGGTACACATCAAAGCATCCAGGCGTCCCCTGGGCAACATTCTTGCAGACGGCCCGTTCTCTCACACCAGAAGCGACTTGCAGTTTCTCAAGTCGCTCCTGACACAAATAAGATAATATACACAATATAGGGACGGCCTATATTGTGGAGGGACGGCCCGGAGGACAGCCAGCCTAGAGGATGGCACAGTGACCAGACACCTGGAGCGGAAGTCGCATCGCCGTCGGAGGAGGCGCCGTCGCAGGCCGGGGACCATCAGCCCCTCTTCCTCCGACCCCCCCCCAGAGACTTCCAGCCAGAGGCTTTCGACCCCGGACCCTCCACACGCTCGGCCAGTCATCAGGAAGGGAAGAAGCCCTCCGTCCCTGAGCCCAGGCCTAGGCGATTTTTCGCTCTAGGACCTTTTTTAGGGGCCCAGGCTCCGAGCGTAGCCACCGGCCACACCAGAAGCCGCCGAACAACGCCGCTGCACCATGCCTGTCTTCTGCCGGGCTACGGGACGGAGGAGGCTGGCCCACACTCTTCTCCCCGGCCAGCGGGGAGCCTCTTCTCAAGCCCCCCACCCTCCCACCCTTTGATGGTCTGATGGGTCAGCCTAGGCCCCGGACCATCCCTATATGCCCGAACCCTGACTCTGCTCCCCTTCCCCATCCCTTCATGTTGTATATTGTCTTGTCTGTCTTTTATTACTATGTTATCTGTTGCCTCTTGGCTTTGTAAGCTGCTGCGAGCCTTATGGAGTTAGCGGCATATAAGTCCAAAGTAATATATATATATATATATATATATAACCATTAGTAATTTATAATACTAATATTGTGCTATGCTAATAACAACATATATTGTATATCTAAATAAAACACTGGGATTAACATAACTAAAAAACTACCACATTCGGACACAAGGCACCTCTCAGGCCAACGAGTGACCATCACTCATAAAAACACTGAAAAACACAGTAGAAGGGACTTAAAAAGCCAAAAAATACATTACAACACATGCTCAAAACCACACACACATATGCAAACACACATATATACACACACACAAAGCACATATACACAGACTGGGCCACAGCAACGCATGGCACGGATGGCTAGTAATATAATATTTTTTATTTATTTAATACTAGCTGAGGACCCGGCGGTGCCCGGGTTATTTGAGGAAGGCATTGTGTGCCAAGGTTGGTTCCTATTAGATGTTTATGTGGCTTGGAGTGGTCTCAGGAACTTAGTGAAGGTACTGTGAGTCCCGGGGGCCTAGTCAGGAAAATCAAGTTAAGGAAGCCTAACAATATCTCATGAGCTGAGGCCTAGTCAGGAAAATCAAGTTAAGGAAGCCTTTCTGTCAATTCTGGGGCTGGTTTGTGTTTTATAGGGGCTTTAGTGTTGTTTGGGAAGTGAATCACGTGAAGGTACTGCAAATCCCATCATTCGTGGCCCCTCCTGCCCTAAACTACACCAGGTAGTGAAGTGGGCCATTGATCGCCTGTTTGCCAAGTTTGGTTCTGATCTGTCAGTGCTGTGGGCCTTTCCCTTTCCCTCTGAGTCACTTTAGAATGTTTGAATGTGCTTAGCCATTTGGAGGCAGTTATGCAAATTCCATTTCAGTGGCAACCAATCCTCTCTGTCTGGGGCCGTAGAATGTTGGAGTTCTGAGGCTGGCCAGTTAGAGGCCGTTATGCAAATCCCACAATGGCAGCCAATCGAAACGCTGGCACATATTCCTCCCGTCGCTCGATCGGTTGCTCGGCCGCACCACCGCAAACACTGACTTTTATTATATGTAATAGATTGTATCAAAAGCATTGCATAAATTAGTATAAAGCTGATAAAAAATAGAAGGAGCACAGGCGGCTAAATAGGTTTAGAGGTTCGAATCCGGGGAGGATGTGGATGAGCTCCCTCTGTCAGCTCCAACTCCCCGTGCGGGGACATGAGAGACCTTGCACAAGGATGGTAAAATGGAGATGAACACCACCCACCGGAGTTGGACTGCACTCAATATCAAGGGAAACCTTTACCTTGCCACATGGGCCATCTAGTCCACATTTTACTAGCTGTTTTGAAATAAGGTCATGGGGGGCCTTCACTTTAACAACATTCACACCTGCTAGTAATGTTCGCTAATAACCAAAATTGCAATAATGATTTAAAAGAAGTTGGTGTTTTGTTCTGAAATATAGGCAGATTTTTTCTTGTGCTCTTGGCAGGAAATCACCTGCTTTTATTTATTCAGATTAAAGATGACTCAGTTATCTCATTTCATGCCTCTGCCCATAACATGAGATAAGGATATATGGTACTCTGACCCATATTCTCCGATGTACATTATGCCCAAGTCCACCTATTCAATGGAAAACCACAGTAGTAGAAACTTTAATTGTTCAGATATGAAGGAGTGGGCAAATCATAATTCCTGCTGCTTTCTATTTGTGCTCAGTAAAGTAGATACTGTGGAATTTGATAGCAGAAGATAAGAGGTGGATTAGGGGGTGCATCTACACCAGACCTGGGCAATCTACGGCCCGCGGGCCGGATGCAGCCTGGCAGCCAATTCTGCCCAGGGAGAAGGGCGTCGGGGGTGGGGCCAAGAGGAAGTGGTGCCGCTGCCGCCATCCCATTGCGGACTGTGGGGCCTGCGTCGGCAGACAGCCCGCCACTCCGGAGAACAATCGGAGGAGCGGTGGCTTTGGAGTGCCTGCCATCCCTGGAGGCGATCCGGGCCTGCAGCGGGAGCAGTTGGTGACCTGCGCCGGCTGATCACCCTGGCGACCCGGAAGACTTGATCCTCTTCTGGGTTGCCAGGGCGATCAGCTGCCTCAGGTCGCCGACTGCTCCCGCTGCAGGCCCGGATCGCCTCCCAAGATGGCAGGCACTCCAAAGCCGGGATGGCAGGCACTCCATGGCAGGGCGATCAGCTGGGGAACGGCTGGAGGTGAGAGCAGGCAAGGCCTGCAGCCTCCAATCATCTGCTGCTCTGCTCTGGTCGCTTTGTCATCCTCTGGGCTGGGTCCATTGGGCCATTCCATCTTGGGATCCTTCCTCTCTTGAGGATGTCAGCCTCTATCTTGGTTCGCACTTTGTCTTCTTGGATTTCATTTCATTTTATTTTAGTGGTTTTTATTATTATTTTATAACAATTTTTATAATTATAATATAATATAATAAATAATATAATATGTTATATTATAATTTCAATATATTATAATGTCTATATATATACTATAATATAATAATTATGATATTAATACTAATAATATATGAATATTTCTTGATATATTAATATGTTAATATTAATGATATGTAATATATAGTAAATAAATAAATAAATATTGTAGAATAGAATGTAGTTCAGCCTTTAGGTGCGGCCCTCCATAATATTTTTTTGGCTCTCGTGTGACCCCTTGGAAAAAATAATTGCCCACCCCTGGTCTACACTGTAGAACGTATGCAGTTTGACATCACATTAACTGCCATGGCTCAACGCTATGGACTCGCAGGAGTTATAGTTTTACAAGATCTTTAGCCTTCTGTGCCAAAGAGTGATGGTGCCTCACCAAACTGCAAAACCAAGGATTCCACAGCATTGAGCCATGGCAGTTAAAGTGGTGTCAAAATGCATTCCTTCTACAGTGCAGACAAACTTTCATTTGGTACACCTTTATCAATTTAGCAATGTATGGACATTTATTCATAAATAAGAGGGAAATCTTTTTTTTAAATAAATAACTGAATGTGGGAGAATACAAAACTGGCATCTTCAGTCCCATAAGCTTTGAGTTAGTGTACAATACAACTCTTGTGTTTGCATTCTTGTTTATTCAGCCAGGTTTGTGCTGAACTCTGCACCTTCACTGAATGTGGGGAGGGAGAATAATGCATCAAAATGTCTTGGGCTAGCGTGCTGCATAGCAAACCAAACCAACCATTAATAACATCGAAAACTGAAAATACTCTTCCAGGACTTGCTGGGGCCATAGTAACACTGTTCCTTCAAGGCTCAACAGAGACAAACAATGGCAATAGAAATGAAAGCCGCTGAGACATCTAAGCAAACTCACGGGGTTGCATTCCTCTGCAGTAGTTCTGCCTGGAAGTCTCCTCCTCTCTGTTCATTGCCCCATTGCCCTCTCCTTCAACTTTGTCCCTCTTTAACAAACCGGTTCCGAAGGGGAGGTAATCTTGAGTGCATCTGCACTGTAGAGTTAATGCAGTCCGACACCACTTTAACTGCCATGGCTCAATACTATGGAATCCAGGGATTTGTAGTTTGGTGAAGCACCAGCCCTTCTCGCAGAGGAGAAAAACCTTGGAAAGAATACAGCTCCCATGATTCCAAAGCATTGAACTATGACAGCTAAAGTGGTGTCAAACTACATTAATTCAACTATTTAGATGCACCATGGTCAGTTTTGCCTCCTACTTAATGTTCTAATATTGAAAAATGCTATTCATCACTGTTTCTTAAGAAAGTGTAACGTTCTTACATTATAAGTCCCTGCCGCATGTAAAAATGGTTATACTGAGCCCTGAAATGGTAAGTAATGTGCTGAGCACTGAACTGAATTGAAGTAACTTACTGCCTTGGCCACTGGTTCTAATGTAATTTATTTCAGAGCGGACTTATGGACTGTGGCCGATGGTAAAACTGGAATGCAGTCTTCTGATGTGTCTGGATGGGGGCATTATGCAAAAGTGTTCAGAATATGAACGAAATTCTTCTAAAAAATAAATATTTTTAATAATATGGCTGTTGATAACTTTGATGTCATCTGTATGGGAATAAAAACTCTCTTATTGGTGTGCAAAACATACCACCATTGCCAGCCAACACTTGAAGGATAAACTGACATCATACTAAAACACATTTGTAAAGCCCCTGAATTGGTTGGATATTTGTGTCTAGTTTGAAACACTTTTCTTCACACAAGAGTTGCAGTGGCAGAATTGTATATACATGGATATGCATTGCACATTGATTCATATAGTTTGGGTGTGCATTCAGTTGCCTATTTGCATGCTTGGTTCAGTTGCGTAACATAGCCATTGAACACAAAGGCTGGATAGCACAATACATCACTTTGCATGCAAATTTACACACTGTAATCTCGATATAGAATCTCAGCCAACATACTTATGTACGAAATAGCTGAAACAAAAACACCTTTCTTGGAAGCATAAGAACTACTGCAGCACTTCTAGGCTCACTTTTCAATGACATTTCTGCTGGCCAGGCATGTAGCCAGGGGGCTACATGTTTATTCTTATGATCTGATCACCATGCTCATTATATCCCACATTAATGGGGTTATTGGGATAACAATACAAAAGGTTTGCTAGGGTGATCTTCCAGTCTCTCTCAAAAATCCTGGCTAACTGCTGGCTAGTGCCCGTATTATATCTAAAGCCTCATATCCACAATATCAGCGTCAAATGCTGTCTTTCCCGATGCTATAGCAAATGCGCTGGGCTGCCAGTATATCCATAGCATCGGGAAAAAGACATGCTTAATATATTCCTTGTGGAAGAGGGAAAAGAATAATAAACCCCATTTCAAAACCTACGTACACTGCCTCATATTACTGGTGCCTTAGTGAGCTAACCCATTTTCTATACAAATACACTGGTTTATATCACACTATATAATTATGCCATTACAAATCCCAGGTCTCCTTAGCGTGCAGCTATGATGCTCTTTATCAGCTGTTATTAAGGATTTGCTAAGCATAGCTTAGCATAAATACCTTTGTGTTTGGAGGAACTGGTTTGTAAAGGACCAATGGCAAACAATTTTGACTAAGCTCTGGACGCTGGGCTCCTTTAAAGTGGCTGGCAAGAGGCTTGAGACCCCTCCCGCCCTCCCAGAAGACCAGCTCCCTGAGGGGAAGGAAGCTGCCTGTTCCACCTGTGGCTCTGGACGCTGGGCTCCTTTAAAGTGGCTGGCAAGAGGCTTGAGACCCCTCCCGCCCTCCCAGAAGACCAGCTCCCTGAGGGGAAGGAAGCTGCCTGTTCCGCCTGTGGCTCTGGACGCTGGGCTCCTTTAAAGTGGCTGGCAAGAGGCTTGAGACCCCTCCCGCCCTCCCAGAAGACCAGCTCCCTGAGGGGAAGGAAGCTGCCTGTTCCACCTGTGGCTCTGGACGCTGGGCTGCTTTTAAAGTGGGTTGTGTGAATGTGTGGGGTGTGGGTGAATGTTCCTCCCTTCAATTGCACTACTGGCACTTTATATCCTGATTGTAACAGGATTCCGCTAAGACACTACGGCCACACTACAAGATTCGGTGTGCACTGTGTGCCAACTCCATCAACTGCTGCTATTTGTTGCTACTAGTGCCTAAGACTGGGACGAGACCTGAACTGTGGTGCTACTGTGACTCGCACTTTAGAACTGTGGTGCTTACTGTGACTCGCACCTTAGAACCGTGGTGCTTACTCTGACTCGCACTTTACAACTGTGGCGCTTATCGTGCCTTGCACTTAGTGCCTACTGTGACTCGCACTTTAGGGGCCGACGGCCTTTTGCACTGCACGGCCATTACTGACTTCTTGGCCACCTATGCTTCGACGAATATCAACTCGCGTTACACTGGCACTTGCACTTTGTGCATTGTTAACAGTTTTTAACAACTTGCAGGGTGGGGAAGTCACAGGGTGCGAGGGGTCACAGGAAAGAGGTTTTCATCATATATGGGTGCACCGAATCAGGAGAGGGAGTATGCAGGAGGGATGGTTCCCGGCGGGGGGTCCTATCGGGGTGGTGACTGGGAGGGAAGATGCGGGAAAGGAGACCCAAAGTACGGATTCGGCCTAGAATTTGTGATGGATCTAAACCACTAATTCGACCTGGGCGAGAGCGTCATAAAATTCCAATTCGGCCAAAAATTTGTGCAAGAACATTGATAAATTTAAATCGGGCTCCTGACAAAGTTAAGCTGAGTACTGAGGAAGGCGGTCCCTCCCGGTTGAAAGTGGTGCTGTTTAATGCCAGGTCAGTCAATGGTAAAACATCAATAATACAAGATCTAATTCGTGAAGAACAAGCTGACCTGGCCTGTATAACGGAGACCTGGTTGGACGAGGCTGGGGGTTAATCTCTCCCAGCTCTGCCCACCGGGTTACTCCGTACAGCACCAAGCGAGACCGGGAGGCGGGAGAGGGAGTCGCAGTGGTCTATAAGGATTCCATCCCCTTGACCAGGTGCCCCATCCCACAGTCAACCACGTTCGAATGTGTCGGCCTAAGGATTGGTGACCGGGACAGGATAGGGATTCTGTTAGTGTACCGACCACCCCGCTGCACTACAGTCTCCTTACCTGAGCTGGCGAGGTGGTCTCGGGCCTGGCCGTGGAGTCTCAGCAGCTCATCGTGCTGGGAGACTTCAACGTCCATGCCGAGACCACTCTATCAGGAGCGACTCCAGGACTTCATGGCCGCCATGGCAACCATGGGCCTGTCCCAGTTAATATCGGGTCCCACCCATAGTGCTGGACACACTTTAGATCTGGTTTTCTGCCAGGGATGGGATGAAAGTGGCGGAGTGGAGGAAC
This sequence comes from Anolis apletophallus, assembly GCA_030556195.1. Taxonomy (NCBI): domain Eukaryota; kingdom Metazoa; phylum Chordata; class Lepidosauria; order Squamata; family Anolidae; genus Anolis; species Anolis apletophallus. The sequence goes on along the minus strand of JARBWK010000002.1, from coordinate 195,513,114 downwards.
TGACCATCATTCCTTTGCCATGGTCCGACCACCACCTGATCAAGTTTAGACTCACTGGGCCTTTCCACCTCCGCAGGGGTGGTGGACCTATTAGAATGGTCCGCCCCAGGAGACTTATGGATCCGAACGGTTCCTGATGGCTCTTGGGGATTTTCCGCCTCCTCGGTAAGTGACCCTGTCGAGGCTCTTGTCTCACTCTGGGACAGGGAGATGACAAGGGCTGTTGACACGATCGCTCCAGAACGTCCCTCTTGAGTAACCGAGCTAAACCAGCTCCTTGGTTCACTGAGGAGCTGGCAGCAATGACGCGAAAAAAGAGGAGGCTAGAGTGCGTGTGGCGTAGGAAACGGAGCGGATCAGCTCAGGCGCGCCTGGTCTCTTATTTGAGGACCTATGACGCTGCAATAAAAGCCGCACAAAAAACATCTATTGCGGCCAAGGTGGCCGCGCGAAGAACCGTCCAGCGGAACTGTTTCGAGTCGTTAGGGGTCTTTAAATCCGCCTCAGTGCGAGATCCCTGACGGCTCGGCGGCACGCTGTGATGAGTTTGCTAAGGTCTTCGCGGATAAGGTGGCTCTGATCCGTTCCGATTTCGATACCACTTTAACGGCAGTCTCTGAGGATGTGACACGAGCATCTGCTTGTCCGGTTTTGATGGATTCGTTTCAATTGGTTCAGCTCGAGGATGTGGACAAGATCCTTGGAGGCGAGGCCCACGACATGCATCCTAGACCCCTGCCCATCCTGGCTGATCAAGGAAGCCAGAGGGGGTTTGGCAGAGTGGGTGAAGGTGGTGGTTAATGCCTCCCTTCGGGAAGGCACCATTCCAGCCAGCTTAAAGCAAGCTGTTATAAAACCGCTGTTGAAGAAACCTTCACTGGACCCCACTCAATTAGTGAACTATCGGCCAGTTTCCAATCTCCCCTATTTGGGCAAAGTCATGGAACGTGTGGTGGCTTCGCAACTCCAGGGGTTCTTGGCAGACACTGATTATCTGGATCCGGCACAGTCTGGCTTTAGGCCGGGGCATGGGACTGAGACAGCCTTGGTCGCCTTGGTAGATGATCTACGCCGGGAACTTGACAGGGGAGTGTGTCCCTGTTGGTTCTGCTGGACCTCTCAGCGGCTTTCGATACCGTTGACCACGGTATCCTTCTGGGTCGCCTTGCAGATATGGGGCTTGGGGGTACTGCATTGCAGTGGCTCCAATCCTTCCTGGAAGGTCGTACCCAGAAGGTGTCATTGGGTGACACCTGTTCGGCTCCACAGCCGTTGTTCTGTGGAGTCCCTCAGGGTTCAGTACTGTCCCCGATGTTGTTCAACATCTACATGAAACCGCTGGGAGAGATCATTCGGAGTTTCGGAGTAAGGTGTTATCTGTACGCAGATGATGTCCAGATCTGTCACTCCTTCCCACCTGTCACCAAGGAGGCTGTCCAGACCCTGAACCGGTGCTTGGCTGCTGTGTCGGACTGGATGAGGGCTAGCAAATTGAAACTAAATCCAGACAAGACAGAGGTCCTCCTGGTCAGTCGTAAGGCCGAACAGGGTATAGGGTTACAGCCTGTGTTGGACGGGGTTACACTCCCCTGAAGACGCAGGTTCGCAGCTTGGGAGTGATCCTGGACTCAGCGCTGAGCCTGGAACCCCAGGTCTCAGCGGTGGCCAGGGAGCTTTTGCACAGTTGAGACTCGTGCGCCAGCTGCGCCCGTACCTTGGGAAGTCTGATCTGGCTACGGTCGTCCACGCTCTGGTCACATCCCGAATAGATTACTGCAACGCACTCTACGTGGGGCTGCCTTTGAAGACAGTTCGGAAATTGCAATTAGTCCAGCGGGCGGCAGCCAGACTACTAACGGGAGCTACATACAGGGAGCACACTACCCCCCTGCTGTGTCAGCTCCACTGGCTGCCTGTCCAATTCCGGGCTCAATTCAAAGTGCTGGTTTTGACCTTTAAAGCTCTATACGGTTCTGGCCCAGCTTACTTGTCCGAACGCATCGGCCGCTACGTCCCATCCCGTAACCTAAGATCATCCGGGAGGCCCTGCTCTCGCTCCCGCCGACCTCTCAGATGCGGTTGGTGGGGACGAGGACAGGGCCTTCTCGGTGGTGGCCCCCGCCTGTGGAATGCGCTCCCTACAGAGATACGGTCCACCTCATCCCTCCTGACATTCAGGAAGAAGGTGAAATCCTGGCTCTGGGATCAGGCATTCCCTCACCAGCACTAGGCAGCATGTGAGACGGAATTTTAATGGGAGGGAGGAAGAGGGTCAATGTTTCTAGGGTTGAATACTGTTTTAATTGGAATGATTGTAGATGTGTTGAGGGATTGTATTTTAATGCCTTAATGTTTTAATGGGTTGTGGGGTTTGGGGTTTTACGCTGTTGATGTGGCATCGAATTGTGCCTGCTGTAAGCCGCTCTGAGTCCCCCCTCGGGGGGTTGAGAAGAGCGGGGTAAAATCCTGAAATAAATAAATAAATAAATAAGGTTGGGCAAATTCTACCTTTTTGGGGGACAGGCATTGAGTCTCAGCTTTGTTCCCCTACTCATTCCTGACAGTTTTCTTTAATTCCCAAACTTTTCTCATGATTACTAAGAGATGCTGAAACATTTTGCTGTTTTTGCCCTTGCCATGGCATGCTTTGAGTTTATTTGGGGCCATTTTGATGACTGAAAGCCCTTCAGGTTTTGAAAAAAGCAAAGCCCACTCTGGCTTAGGAGAGGGCTTTCTTTTATTACCACTACTATGGTAGGTCCACCTGGTGAGGACTTGGGAGCGAGCCTGTGCTGCGAAATCCCCCTCTCTACTTTTGCCAGTAGCTTATTCAAACAGGCATTTAATGATTAACTGACTGCAGGGAGTCATTTTATGGAATCCTGGGCTGTATTCTTTGATCTCATGTTTTAAAATGATTTTACATGTCATACTTTAATGTTAATGGCGTTTTCATAGGATAATCTGTTTAATTGTGTTTTAACATTTTTATTTTCAGGCTTTCAACTTTTGTCTTGTTTTCATGCAATGGGATTTTATAATACCTTTGAGACAGAGAACTAGTAGCATAAACTTTCACAGGCTAAGGATCCATCTACACCAGTGTTTTTCAACCTTTTTTGAGCCGCGGCACATTTTTTTACATTTACCAACCAAAATGACATTCTAACACAGTAATACATATAGTTAATATGTTTTTAAATGTATTTATACACTCAGTGTGAAACCTGGGCCTGTTTCGATGAACACAACATAGATATCCTGGCAGGAATGGCAGAAAGACACAAATTTCCCACACAGAACTCCCATAACCAAGAGAAAATACTATAAGAGTTTGGTGGGCATTGACCTTGGGTTTTGGAGTTGTAGTTCACTGACATCCAGAGAGCACTGTGAACTGAAAGAATGTTGGATCAGGACCAAACTTGGCATGAATACTCAATTTGCCCAAAAGTGAACACAGATGGAGTTTGGGGAAAATAAACCTTGACATTTGGGAGTTACAGTTTCTGGGACTTATAGTTAACACACAATCAAAAAGCATCCTGAACTCTTGCAACAATGGAATTGAACCAAACTTGGCATATTGAACTCTCATTACCAACAGAAAGTACTGAAAGGGTTTGCTTGGGAATTGACCTTGAGTTTGGAAGTTGTAGTTCACCTACACCCAGAGAGCACTGTAGACTCAAACAATGTTATGTTATGTTGGTTTTCTATCCAGAATCACAATGTTGGAAGGAGGCTCAACACTTTAAGGTCCCTAAACAGGTATGGGAAAACTTGAGCGTGAGCGTTTTTAGGAGGGGAGGGAGGAAGGCATGACCCGTGTGGGCGCTACTACGCAGACTCGCCCCAGAGCAAAGCAAGGCAAAGCGAGCAGAGCGAGGCTGGGAAGAAGGGAGCCCAAGTGGAGAAGAAAAAGTGTTCAGCAGGAGGGGGAAGAAAGGGTATTGGAAGTTCTAATTTCTCATGGCACACCTGATGATCGCTAATAGCACACTAGTGTGCCACGGCACACTGGTTGGGAAACACTGATCTACACTGTAGAATTAGCGCAATTTGACACCAATTTAAATGGCTTAGCTCGATGCTGTAGAATTATGAAAGTTATAGCTGTACAGGGTTTTTCGCCTTCTCTGCTAAACAGTGCTAGTGCATCACCAAACAACTCTCCTGATGACATAGCATTGAGCTGTGGCAGGTAAAATGGCATCAAGCTGCATTAATTTTACAGTGTAGATAAGACTCCTAGTAGCTTTGAGAATATGCCTTTCTGTGCATATTCTCAAAGCTACAAGATCTCTTTGCATACTGATAAACCAGACTAACACAACTTTGTCTTCGTTTTAATCTTGTGGTAAGAAACCTTGGGTCCCATGCTACTAAGCAAGGAAATAATGAACAGAAATAGGTTGAGGTGAGAAGTAGTATTATCCTACATATGCCATACAGACTCTGGGTGTGTGATTTGCCATTTTGGGAGGTGACAATTTTGCTAAACGTGTGGGGGAGTGTTGGGACCTGTGGGGTTGCATCTCTAATTTAGATTAAACTCAACACATTAAAACCTGTGAACAAAAACCAAGACATTCCTGAACTGATGCCAATGGGTTTTTTTGTCCTTTAGCCACAAAAGTTCCAGGAAAAAAAATCAATGTAGATTTTATTTCAATTGTAATTTATTCATTTTAATTTGTAAGGTAAGAATTGATTCCAAGAAATTATAAAAAGGTCAAGACAACTTTAGAACAGACTGGGAACCAATCCTAAATTTTATATTAAAAGACAAAAGACACACAATTATGGACTGAAGGTTTCAAATCAGTTTGAAAGCAGGAAGAAGCATCACCCTCATTTAGATACATGTAGATACAATGATTGAATTTGATTTTATGCAGATACAATGATTAGAGTCTTAGTGAGAGCTTTAACCTAGGATGTATATATTATATACTAGCTGAGGACCCGACGGCGCCCGGGTTATTTGAGGAAGGCATTGTGTGCCAAGGTTGGTTCCTATTAGATGTTTATGTGGATTGCAGTGGTCTCAGGAACTTAATGAAGGTACTGCGAGTCCCGGGGGCCTAGTCAGGAAAATCAAGTTAAGGAAGCCTAACAATATCCCATGAGCTGAGGCCTAGTCAGGAAAATCAAGTTAAGGAAGCCAATATGTCAATTTTGGGGCTTGTTTGTGTTTTATAGGGGCTTTAGTGTTGTTTGGGAAGTGAATCACGTGAAGGTACTGCAAATCCCCTCATTCGTGGCCTCTCCTGCCCTAAACCACATCAGGTAGTGAAGTGGGCCATTGGTCGCCTGTTTGCCAAGTTTGGTCCTGATCTGTCAGTACTGTGGGCTTCAGTGGCTGACTGCCTGAGGCCTTTCCCTTTCCCTCTGAGTCACTTTAGAATGTTTGAATGTGGTTGGCCATTTGGAGGCAGTTATGCAAATTCCATTTCAGTGGCAACCAATCCCCTCTGTCTGGGGCTGTAGAATGTTGGAGTTCTGAGGCTGGCCAGTTAGAGCCCGTTATGCAAATAATCCCACAATGGCAGCCAATCGAAACACTGGCACATATTCCTCCCGTTGCTCGCTCGGTCGCACCACCGCAAACACTGACTTTTATTATATGTAATAGATAGATATCTTGGTAATATGTCTCCTACAAAGAATGGGAAGTCAGTAGTGAAGGTTAAGGAGGGGAGAAGACAAAAAGAAATACAGTACATTCTCATTTACTCGAGTATCCAGAACTTTCAGCAAAAATAATTAAAATTACATACTGCATTCACAAAGCTGTTCTTATAATAGAGTAAAGGTGTTGTATTATGTTTGCCTGTATTATCTTAAATTGCTTTTCATTACGGTATTTCAATATTAATATTAAGTCAATACAGAGTTTATTGTAGTACAATTGTGAAGAAAAATTACAAAAAGCAAATCATTGAAAATATCATAATAGAAAAAAATATCTGAAGAGCTGCCTAGAAATAGGTCAGTTCATCGTGCTTTCCTTTCTTGCTTTGGTAGCTAGTGAGCTCCGGTGGCTTGTTCTCGTGAGGGAGGCTTTTGAAGATTCGCACGTGAATAAATTCGTCATTTCCAACATGGACCTTGACGAAGTAGTTTACTCCAGCAACCATCTGGGTTTTAAACTCGACCGCAATGAAGACGTCAAAGGTCTTGCCTTCTTTCTCTTCCACCTGGGCCTTGACGAGCTGGATGATCTGCTGCGTCTCATCGGTGGCTGGCTTGGTCTCCGAGGCCCCACCACACTTCATCTTCCACGCCCTTGGGATGACTTCCACGTAAAAAGACTAGTGGGACCAACTGTGACCCTTTTCAGTTCGTGGAGCAGGTGGCTGTCACAGAAAGAAAGAAAAAAGACACAGAAAGAAGAATATTAGAGCATGTAGATAAAGTAGTTCTGGGTCCCCTGTAGTTTTTTTTGGTATTAGTTTGAATTGTGCATCTCTTTCATTTTAAAGAAGGGGGGATATGAGGCAGTTAACATAGAAATACAGTAGACTCTCAGCTAGAAATCAAACAACCAGGATTCTCAAGCAACTGGCAAAATATTAGAGGAAATAACACTTTAAATTGAAAAGAACTGCTTTTATAATACATGTTCTATTAAGTTACATTTGTCTTTATTTGCTTTTAATTACTGTAGGTAAAGGTTTCCCCTGACATTAAGTCTAATCGTATCTGACTCTGGGGGGTGTGTATATATATCTCCATTTCTAAGCCAAAGAGCCAGTGTTGTCCGTAGACACCTCCAAGGTCATGTGGCCAGCAGAAGCAGTACCTATAGATCTCACATTTGCATGTTTTCAAATTGCTAGGTTGGCAGAAGCTGGGCCTAACAGAAGTAGCTCACCCTGCTCCCCGGATTCAAACCGTCAACCTTTCGGTCAGCAAGTTCAGCAGCTTAGCGGTTTAACTCACTGTGCCACCAGGGGGCCATTGAATTACTGTATCACAATATTATTATCAAGTTAATACAGAGTTTACAGCATGGTATAATATGGAGGATAGTATTAGGCCTGTTTTTAATAGTAACTCCCAAGCGAGCAGAAATTAAATTTATCCAGCATCTATCAATCCCCATGGGTGGAGCCACATCTTCATTGCCATATAATGCAGTTTGAAATTGCATTATATAGTCAGTATAGATTCATATAATGCAGTTAAACTGTACTGAACCACACTATATGAGTCTACACCAGGAATGGGCAAACTTTGTAACTTTGGGGCCGCATGGTAGGCTGGAACAGGGTGGCCAGGCAGGGAGGAAGGGGGTTCTCCCAAAGTCCCCTCGCTGCCCTTTCCTCCCTTTCCTCTCCTCTTTTGGAGGCAGAAAGGGAAAGGAAAGACATTTGGATTCCAAAAGGGTTAACCTTGGCCAGAATGAGATGGTGGATGGGAGAGAAAGTGTATCCATTTGACCCTGTATAGCCTACTCCTGATGTAGGATCCTAGAGCTGGAAGAGACCCCTAAGACTAGAACCACCCAATCTAACCCCCTGCCAAGCAGGAAGGCACGATTAAAGCACTCTGAATAGACATCCTCTGCTGAAAAGCCTCCACCACACTCCAAGGCAGCCTATGCCACTCTCTAACAGCTCTTACTCTCTGAAGTTTTTCCTAATCTTTTCAGTTGAATCTCTTTCCCTCCTATTTGAAGCCATTGCTCCCTTGTGCTCTGGTCTCTAGAGCAGAAGAAAGTCAGTTTTTCTCCTCCTCCTCAATGGGACGCCCTTTGAAAGGAAGGGAAGGACTGAAGGAAAGGGTGGAAGGGAATGGAAGAAGGGAAGCAAGGGAGGAAAGAGAGAAGAGAGGAAAGACAAAAGGGAAGGAAGAAGAAAGGGAGAGAGGGAAGAAGGGAGGAAAGATGAAAGAGTGGAAGGGATGGAAGGAGAATCAGGGAGGTAAGGAAGGAAGGGAAGGATAGGGTGGTGGGAGAGGGGAGGGCCTGAGAAAAGAGCCCAAGGGGCCACATCCGCCCCCCTGGCCTGGGTTTTCCCATACTTGGTCTACACTGACTATATCATGCTCTTTCAAATTGCATTATATGGCAGTGTAGGTGGGGCCTGAGAGTTTACTCTGTATATCTTGTTTTCCTTAAAAACGAAGCATAGCGCTAGAGCAGTGGTTCCCAAACTTTTTTGGCCTACCGCCCCCTTTCCAGAAATTTTTTTACTTAGCGCCCCCCTAGAAGTTAATTTTTTTAAAAAAAAAATCACAATTAAACAGAAAGATACAGTAGATGTATTAATGTTTCTACCTTTTTCATGAAATATAGTAAATAAAGGTGTAAATTACAAACACAATTCCAGAAATAATCACAAAAACAATATGTTTGGGGGAGTATGAGCAACGGATGATGGGATTTGCAGTACCTTCAGCCAATTCAGCTCTGACTTCCACAGACCACTAAGATCCCCATGAATGACAGATTTGGATCAAACGACAATGCCTGCCTGGGGATCGTGTGCTTGCGACTGTGTCCCTGTGAGTTGGAATCCCTGGGCAGGCGTTGCCATGGAAACCGCGGCGTGAGCCTCCTTCCTCTCGTCAACCCCGCCAACGGTGCAGTCCTGTGTATCGGCCTCTTTCTTCCAACGGGGATGTCCTTGCAAGCGCGCGACCCTGCAATTGGCAAGCCTGGCTCACGCCACCGCTCCCTTACAGGGGTTCAGCGCCCCCCACATTCTCCTGAGCCTCCCAGCGCCCCCTTGGATTGCCCCACCGCCCACCAGGGGGTGGAACCGCCCACTTTGGGAACCACTGCGCTAGAGTATTATGAATGAATCCCTTATTACTAACATCTTGAAAATTATACTCCCTTGTTTAAAAGGCTGAATAAGCTTTTGCCAATGCTAAAGAATGCAGAAGTGTTTTCTTTCTCATTCCAGTTTATAGATTACAGGCCCTCCTCCTCTTTCTGCCCTAGAAAATACATCTCCTTCCAACCTGCACAACAGCAGAACTCCACTCTATCAAATATGCATGTGAAGCTCTTTGAATCGAGAGCAGGTTGAAAAGGGAAATAACATATGAGAAATTATCCTAAACGAAGTCTTATGGGTGCCCTTGAAATGCTCAGTGAAATCCTTCACAGCACTTAGGTGGGCCCTGACAACAATCCTGTAAAAACCGAATCCCAAATAATTCCTTCTAAAAATAAATGAGCCTTGCACCTTGTCACAAGGTTAAAATATCGTTACAGCAGGAAATGCTTTTCTTACTAGAGCAGGTTTGCTGAAAGGTCTCATCTGGCTTTGTAATACAACACTCCTGTTTAATCAATTGCAGAAGTGGGGGAAAGTGCAGTCTTGCCAATGGAGTTTCATTGTACCATACGAGGGGAAAATACTACCCTACGTTCGGGGTGGCTTGAGACAATGAACAAGCATTCCAAAATAGGATTTAGCTGTGCTGGGAAACACACTCAGCTTTCATTCTGCAGTGTAATAAAGAGGTATTAACTCAAAAGAGCCCTTTGAAAAGTTTGGCCCTGCTGCATACTGCTGGCACTGAGTCAGTATGACTGCACTGTAAAACTTGGGACCCTATTAATGTGCATGCAAAACAATTAGATGAGTATGACAATTAGTTTGTGACACTGTATGATGTAAACAATAGTTTTAAGTTTTTACAACTAATGCAGCTCAGTTGCCAAAATGCAACACTAATTATTCTAATTGTACCTTGAAGTATGCCTTGCATTGTTGTTGGGTTTGGGGGGGTTTTTACGTATTTTAATAGGTTTGTAATGGTTTTACTGGTTTGAACTATTTTCAATATTATGTTTAAATCTATTTTAGTATTTTGTAAGTCTTAAGTTTTAAATTATACATTGTATTGTTTCTGGCATTGTTAGCCACTTTGAGTCTGTTTTAAGAAGAACAAGCAGTATATAAATAAGCATAATAATAATTACCACAATAATAATAATGAGGGAATCATTTAAAAACACACACAGTGGTATTCATTGGGAATCTAACAATAAACAGTAAAATTTATGGATTGATACCAGGCGCCCACATGCCCTCGAAGTGTTAATCCAGAAATGGTGAGCCTAACAAAAACCAAGAAGTTAGATTATTGAATGATAGGTGATGAATGTTTGTATCGCCAAACCTGAAGCACACTGCTCTTTCTATGGGTCTCGGTCCATTAATGCTCTTTCAGACCATATTGCAGAAATGTAATTCGGCGGTATGTGGACATGCCAAATATTTTTAAATACATCATTAACACGATAATTTCTACCCACGTTTACTCTCCATCTTTCCTAAAATGAGCTCAAGGTAGTATGTGTAGTTTCCCCCTAACAAACTTGCAGCAAACATTTGAGTCAGGTCAGCAGCATAAGCCAGGACTTGAACGAGTGATCTTCCTTCGCTGTCACTTAGTAAGTCAATACCATTGCCATCATGAAAAATATATAATTGTACTGAAAAATGCAGAAATTTATCTTCAGTATAGTTCTACTGTAAAAATGCAGAAATTTATCTTCAGTATAGTTCTACTGTAACACAATGCAGATATGTTTTTCTAATGCGAAGTACTGACAAATTCTAATTAATGTCACACATCTAGTTTGACCTGTGACCAAGAACGAGAAACTGTGACAGAGCTATTTAAAGGCAGGTATTGTAAAAAAATAGAACATTTAAAAAACAATGCCCCAGCATTTTTTATCTTTTAATGCTCAAAAGGAAGAAAGAGTAGTAGCTCTATTCTCAGTCTCATCTCCAAACATACTCCTTTGTTTTCTTGCATATACTGTAAGTAGATGACTGATATCATTTAACTCATTTGAAATCTTCATATCTTGTTTCTCAGTGTCTGTTGGGTGCATCTACACTGTAGAACCAATGCAGTTTGACACCAGGCACTCTTTGATAGAAAAAACTTGTAAAACTAAAAACTTTCAGTTTTACATGTAATAACAAGATATCACAATCCTCTAATATTACAAGATCTCATGAACTGTAGGTTCAAATGAAATACTTAAAGCACAACTATGAAGTCATATGCCTCAAAGGAATCCCATTAAAAACCCAACAGTCCAATGAGTAAAAACGCCTGGTCCCAGAATCTATATATATAAAAATCTAGTGGTTGTGGGTTGTCCATTATGCATGGCCAAACTATACGTCCCACTAACACAAATCCCACGAAACACATTCCCCCAGACCACGAGGTACATACATAGCACAAAAAACCCACCTCCCTACCTTGCAACCCCCCCAAAAACAGCCCCCCAAAACCGCCCATTGCCTCCCGTTCTGCGCTGGCCGCGAGCGCTAGAAAGAGGGAGAGCAATCGCGCAGGCGCACTCCGACCCCCCCAACCCCCCAACCCATCCCGTCACCCTCTCTCCCCACTCACCGGGACCTTCGCAGCCACACCGGCGGCGCCCTAACCGCCTCCTCGCCCGTCCCCGCCCCGGTCCCACAGCAGCTCTGGGGCACCGCACTACACTTCCCAGAAACCTCTGCATAAACCGGAAGTGGCCATGCGGGGCCTTCTGGGAAGTGTAGTCCGAAAGGCGGGTGTGTGTATATACACATATACACACACACAAAACACATTGTCAAATCATTTCCAACCCTTACATACCCACACTTCCACACATCTCCTAAATAGGGCACAGCAATGCGTGCCGGGTTCAGCTAGTATTCCTATAAAGCCTCTCTGTAGCAACTCTCTGCCTGTGAGAACTTGCTTAGGTAAAGCTCAACTCAGCTGCAGGCGCTCACATTCCAAATGTTGAAATGATCTCTCTGGCACAGAGACTAAAGAGGTTGACCTGCTGAAGGCACTTAAATCTCAACATGGTGATAATTCCATTCCATAATATTTATAAAGCTTTTTGTTATTGTTTGTTTTAGGATGTTAGGTAATATCAGTTTAGTCATATATTACACTATGTCTTAATCAAACTGGCCTTTTCTTGCTTTCGTTGAAGTATTCTGAGTCTGGCTTGACATTGTTCTTGAGCCTCTACAGTGCTTGATGCATGAGCTGCTTGTTGGTTTTCCTCATGTTGGCAATCAGTTGTCTCACATGATTGCTGTTGGTATTTTCCCTTTTTTGCTGTTGTTGGGATTTTTTCAATGTTTTCCCCCCCTTTTTTGAGACGTGTTTATGCTGCCACTTTGCTTGAAATATGTCTGTCTATTTTGGGGCCTACCTTGTAATGCTAGTAATGCTCTCAGTACACCAGGAAACTCTCTCACACCAGGAAACTCTCTCACTGTAGAGAAATCCTCTCAGAAAATGAACATTCCATTGCCAATGGAAAATAACTGTCATCTGGCTAACCCTTTATGCAAATTGTCTCTCAGTGGCAACCAATCCCCTCTGTCTGGGGCCGTAGAATGTTGGAGTTCTGAGGGTGGCCAATCATAGCCCATTATGCAAATAATCCCAGAATGCCAGCCAATCGAAATGCAGGCACATATTCGCCCCACTGCTCAGCCGCAAACATTGAGGTTTATTATATGTATAGATAGATATATGTATGTATGTATGTATGCATGCATGTATGTATGTATGAATAATGTGTTGTGGGCTTGGGCTGTTTCATTTGGAACTAAGAAAACCACAAGAATAATAAGAATGAGAAATGCCCCAGGGACAAATCACTCCATACTGTATATCACAGTATACAGCACCAGGAATGTGGCGCAGCTGGCTGGGTGTCAGCTGCATAAGATCTCTACTGACCAGAAGGTCATGAGTTCGAGGCCTGCCCAGGTCGAGGTGGGCTCTCGACCTATTGTGTAGCCTGTTGTCGACCTTTGCAACCCGAAAGACAGTTGCATCTGTCAAGTAGGAAATTAAGGTACCACTTAGTGGGGAGGCTAAATTTAACTGATTTACGAGGTCATAAAAAAGATCTCCAGAAAACACGCTGAGGAATGAAGGAGTGCGACAGCTCCCCCTGGTGGCCAGATGTTAAATTGTCTCTGTCTGTCTTGTGTATCTAAATGTAATGTGTACATTGTAATCCGCCCTGAGTCCCCTGCGGGGTGAGAAGGGTGGAATATAAATGAATTAAATATATAAATATGATTACTATTCTAGCGCTGCACTCACACTCAAAGCAGATTTTTAAAAAACACTTCCAATAGTACAGTGGTTCTCAACTTTTGGGCCTCCAGGTGTTTTGGACTTCAACTCCCAGAAATCCCAGCCAGTTTACCAGCTATTAGGAGCTGAAGTCCAAAACACCTGGAGGCCCAAAGATTGGAGAACCACTGCATTAGTAGAATGCTGAAAGGCAGATTGGGCTGGCACCTTGATGCTTTTGACATTAGCGAACCCTGAAGGCACCAGACTCGGGTCCCATTGTCAGGAGATGTCATTATATATCTTCCAAATATTTCAAAATCCTTAAAAAAACGGTGAAATCCAAAACTCTTCTGGTCTCAAGCATTTCAAGAAAAGGATACACAGACTGTAGTTCCTTTTCTATCAGGCTGTGATTTGCCTGGACAACGCCCCAGGTTTAGTCAGCAAAATCCAACTTTGTGCTGATGCTGCAGCTGCCACAGAGAAGAACATAGTTTTTAAAAAGTGTTCCCAGGAAAAATCGTTTGCAACTTTTAGTCCTCCAGTGCAGCATCTACACTGTAGAACGAAAGCAGCTTGACACCGCCTTAATTCCTATAGCTCGATGATATAGAATCCTGGGAACAGAAGAAGGCTGAAGACATGGGAAACCTACAACTCCCTGCATCCTATAGCCTTGAGCCATGGCAGCTAAAGTGGTTTCAAACTGCATTCACTTGACAGTGTAGATCAGGCATGGGCAAACTTCGGCCCTCCAGGTGTTTTGGACTTCAACTCCCACAATCCCTAACAGCCTACTGGCTGTTAGGAATTGTGGGAGTTGAAGTCCAAAACACCTAGAGGGCCAAAGTTTGCCCAGACCTGGTATAGATGCACCTTCAGGCTTTTGGACTATAGTTCCCAGAATTCCTAATAATAGGCCTTGTTAGCTGAGATTTTTGGGAATTGTAGTTCAACACTTCCAAACTGCTTTTAAACTGGATATAAGTGATTTTAATGTTTGTATATATTTATGGTTTTATGTCCTGGCATTGAATGTTTGCCATATATATGTTGTGCTCCGCCCTGAGTCCCCTGCGGGATGAAAAGGGTGGGATATAAATGTTTTAAATAAATAAATAAAGTTTGGGCATCATTGTTTCAGGATTTCGGAAAGACATGTGAGCGAGGTATTTAAGTAAATCTTAAAGTAATATAAGCATAAATTTGGAAAGTGTCTGGAAGGGAGGATCTACTGACATTGCAATATATAATAATCATAGCAATATATCGTTATTATTTATTATCTGTTTCTCCTGCTGGCTCGAAGTGGGGTACAACAAAGTCAAAAACAACAACATAAAAATAGGCAATAAATTACATAGATAAAAATACAAAAATATTTTTAAACACTTAAAGTAATATAACCATACATTTGGGGAGTGTTTGGAGAGGAGGATCTACAGATATAATAATAATAGGAAGAAGAAGAAGAAGAAGAAGATTTAAAGACAGAACTACAAAGACTCTAGCACAAGCCAATAAAGGTGGTCCCAGTGGTGACTGGCACACTGGGTGCATTTAAACCTTGGCTTGCACTTAAAGACCGTCTCTCCCCATATTACCCTACGAGATCACTGCGGTCGGAAGGTACCAACCTGCTCGACATCCCATCTGCGAAGTCAGCTAAACTAACGGCAACCCGTAGGAGGGCGTTCTCTGTGATTGCGCCCACATTGTGGAATGCCCTCCCAGCCGAAACGCGGGCCATCCAAGATCTCCTGCCTTTCAGGCGGGCTTGCAAGACCCATTTATTCCAACAGGCCTTTGGCCTATAGACTCTGTCTTGGCATAGCCCGTCATGTTTGTAACTTCCTACACTTGTTGTGCTTTGTACTCTGCACATCAGGCTTTTAATTCTGTTGGTCTTAGACTGTCATTGTACTTTGTCGTGTTTTAATCTGTTTTAATATGTTGTTTTGTATCCTGCTTGTGAGCCGCCTCGAGCCTCTCAGGAGTGGCGGCATAGAAGCCCAATAAATAAATAAATAAATACATACATACATACATACAATCAGCACTGACAAAATTACCAGCTGCAAAAGGCCACCCTACTTGGCTCTGCATGCTGTATTTGCTGATACATCATACAGCCCTAGACCCTTGGGAAGTGTCCGACGTGTGATCAAATACATAAGCCAGCATAGTGATCTTGTTTGCTGTGTACCTATCTCAGTGTTTTTCAACCTTTTTTGAGCCGTGGCACATTTTTTACATTCACAAAATCCTGGGGCACACCACCAACCAAAATGACATAAAATGACACTCTAACACAGTAATACATATAGTTAATATGTTTTAAAATGTATTTATACACTCAGTGTGAAACCTGGGCCTATTTCGATGAACACAACATATATATGACTTCCTCTCACATATTTATGCATGGCTATCATGTCTTCTCTCAGCCTTCTCTTCTTCAGGCTAAACATGCCCAGCTCTTCAAGCCGCTCCTCATAGAGCTTGTTCTCCAGACCTTTGTGAAATTTCACCCTGAGTGAAACTTGCTTCCAGTTAACTATGGGTGTCATGAAGCTGTTATAAACAGTTCAGTTCCTGGGGGCAACTCTCGAAAAATCCAGTAAAATAGTAAAAAAAAACATTTCCAATTGGAGAGGCTTAATTTGTTTCTTGGAAACCTGTGAGGGGGTTGCTAGGAGGGGGGAGAGTGCCAATTTCCCACGGCACACCTGATGATTGCTCACGGCACACTAGTGTGCCATGGCACACTGGTTGGGAAACACTGACCTATCTGGTTATGTATCAAATAACCAGATGGCAGGGACGAGAGACAGCGGTGGCCCCTCGGCTATGGAACGCCCTTCCCAGGGACATTAGATCAGCCCCCTCTCTTTTGACCTTCCGAAAAAAGTCAAAACCTGGCTATTTGAGCAGGCGTTTGAAAAGGCAGTGTAACTGACATAGGACTTGGTACAATTGGACTACGAGATCAGACTATGTTTTTATCAATCACTGAACTGCCGGCCTTTCGGAGAGCCTGCAAAACAGTGCTTTTCCGTCAGGCTTTCAATCTTTAGCCATTCCTTGGTTTTGAAATGATACTGTTAATATGTTTTAATTGTTACTGCTGTTCTTGTATGGTTTTATTGTAATGTTATAGGTTGATATACTGTAAACCGCCCTGAGCCAAACTGGAAGGATGGTATACAAATCGAAACAATAAATAAATAAAGTAATAATAATAATGATAATAAATTACCCACCTTTCCTGCTGGCTCAAAGTAGGGTACAACAAAGTAAAAAAAACCCATATGAACATAAAATATCTATGTATATAATAAAAGTCAGTGTTTGCGGGCGGTGGTGCGGAGGGAGGAATATGTACCAGCGTTTCGATTGGTTGCCACTGTGGGATTATTTGCATAAAGGACACTGATTGGCCAGCCTCAGAACTCCAACATTCTACGGCCCCAGACAGAGGGGATTGGTTGCCACTGAAATGGTATTTGCATAAAGGACTCTGATTGGCCATCAACATTCCAACATTCTAAGAAGTGACGCAGAGGGAAAAGTAAAGGCCTCAGGCAGTCAGTCACTGCGGCCCACAGCAATAACGGATCAGGAACAAACTAGGCACACAGGGGCCCAATGGCCCAATTAACAACTTGGTGTGGTTTAGGGCAGGATGGGCCACGAGCGATGGGATTTGCAGTACCTTCACCTGATTCACTTCTCAAACAACACTGTAGCTCCTATAAATCACAGACCAGGCCCAAAATTGACAGCAAGGCTTCCTTAACTTGATTTCCTTGACTAGGCCTCAGGTCATGAGATATTGTTTAGGGCCTGAATTGACAGTAAGACTTACTTAACTTGATTTTCCTGACTAGGCCCCCAACAATGACAGAACAAGACCAAACTTGCCACACAGATTCCCCAAGATACACTCTACATCCTGGTGCACTTTGAGGGAGGATGAACCATGGATGATGGAACATGCAGTATCTTCACTCACTTCCTGAAAACAACGCGACCCTCATCCAATGACCAATACAGACCAAAATTGGCACACAGAGCCCCCTTGACCCACTCTACACCCTGGTGCTATTTCAAGGAGGATGGACCACAGATGATGGGACTTGAAATACCTTCACTCACCATCCGAGACCGCTGCAACCCTCATCCAATGAATGACCAGGACCAAACATGACACACATGACCCACTCTATCTTCTACTGCAGTTTGGAGGAGGGTGGACCATGGATGATGGGACTTGAAGTACCAAAGAACAACCTTGGCACACAATGCCTTTCTCAAATAACCCGGGCACCGCCGAGTCCCCAAGCTAGTATACAATAAATTACATAAACACATACACAAATACAGAATTGACATATAGTAGCATTAGAAGAAAGGAGAAACACTGAGAGAAAATGCCTCTCTATCAGTCCTGGGCAAACTTGGACTCTCCAGACGTTATGGAATTTAGTTCCCACCATTCCCAACAGCTGGTCCAAAATACCTAGAGGGCCCAAGTTTGCCCAGGCCTGATCTACACTAGGCCTGGGCAAACTTGGGCCCTCCAGGTGTTTTGGACTTCAACTCCCACAATTCCTAACAGCCTATCGGCTGTTAGGAATTGTGGGAGTTGAAGTCCAAAACACCTGGAGGGCCCAAGTTTGCCCAGGCCTGATCTACACTGTATATTCAATGCTGTTTGACACCATTTTAACTGCCATGTTAGAATCACAAGGTTTTACATAGCCACAAGCCTTGACAAGGGCGTTAGCCACGAGTCAGACTACATTTGATTTTGGACTTCAACTCCCAGAAGCCTTAGCCAGCTTGTCCAATGGTTAGGAATTCTGGGAGCTGTAGTCAAAACTGGAAATTAAGTGGAATTAATCGAGTTTGGCACCCCCTTTCACTGTAGTGAAAATTTTACAAGGCCTGGTAAAGAGTGATCAAATTACAAATCCCAGAACGGAAGCACGGAGCAACGGCAGTACAAGTGGTGTCAACATCGCACCCAGAAGCCCGCCACTTTCCCTTTTCACCGGGTGCGGCCTACGAAGCCGCGGGCTCGCGTGATTCCTCCTGCCGAGTTCGAGTTCCGCGCCTCACCTGATGCTCTCCGCGGCTGGACTCGGCCTCTGAAGTTGCTTCAGGGAGGGAGCGCCCGAGGGGATGGAGGCGAGAAGGAGAAGAGAAGAAGGAAGGAAGGGAGGGAGGGAAGGAAGGAAGGAGGCTGACTCAGGAGGGCGGGCCGGGGATGCGGGACTAGGCCTCAAGGAGAGGAAGAGGAAGGAAACCAGGCAGGAGGATGTTGTGAGGCTGCTGTCTCGTTCGCCACCGCTATGGCCCCAAAATGCACAACCCAACCCCCTGCCAAGAAGCAGGAAAAATTGCATTCAAAGCACTCCCAACAGATGGCCATCCAGTCTCTTTAAAAGCCTCCAAACAATAACAATGAGGACTTTGATAATTCAGTAAGGGGGGTGTCTATAAATCCATCTATGTATATAATAAAAGTCAGTCTTTGCGGAGGACGGGAGGTGCAGAGGAATATGTGGCAGCGTTTTGATTGGTTGCCACTGTGGGATTATTTGCATAAAGGACTCTGATTGGCCAACCTCAAAGACGGAGATCTTGTGGCCCGGTCAACCTGGACTGGATGAGTGCCTACCCTGGATGGCGAACAATTAAGCCCGTCATCCCTGGTAAAGAGCTTGGGTGTCCAACTGGACCCCTTGCTATCCATGGAGTCTCAGATCTCCATGGTTAGCAAAACGTCGTTTTTCCATCTACGACAGGCTAGGCGACTGGCACCCTACCTGTCCAGGGACGACCTGGCCACGGTGATCCAAGCGACGGTCATCTCGAGGCTGGACTACTTTAACGCCCTCTAAGTCGGCCTTCCCCTGTCGACAATCCGGAAACTCAAGCTGGTGCAGAAGGCCGCGGCTCGCTTGCTGGTGGGAGCACTAGTGAGGGAGCATATCACTCCCATTCTCCGGCAACTGCACTGGCTTCCTATTGAGTACCGAATTGCCTTCAAGGTATTGGTTTTAACCTTTAAGGCCATTCACGGTCTAGGGCCTGTGTACCTAAGGGACCGCCTTACCCCGTATGTTCCCCCGAGATCACTACGTTCTGAAGAGCTGAACTTATTGGTTATTCCACCGATCCGCGCCTGCCATTTGTCCACTACGAGACAGCGAGCCTTCTCTGTTGTGGCTCCTGTGCTCTGGAATTCACTCCCCGACCACACTCGGGAGATTTCTGAGCTTGCCCCCTTTCGAAGAGCGTGCAAGACCGCCCTCTTCAGGTTGGCGTTTAGTTAAGTCTGAATGCAAAGGGCACGCTACATCGGATTTAACAACGTAATCTTTGTTAGTTACTACTGTACTGTATTGATTTTAAGGAGGTTTTGGTGTATGTTTTATTGTATGTTTATTGTACGTTTTATTGTATGTTTTTACCATGCTGTAATCCGCCCCGAGCCTGCAGGGAGGAGCGGAATATAAAATTGAATAATAAATAAATAAATAAATAACATTTGAAACAGAGCAAAGGCTCCAGCATGACCAATAGTACTCCTGTAAAATGTATTACACACATTGTATTTGTACCCCAGCTAATTTTCTTTCCAGCCATATTGCTCTTATGTTGTGTATAACTATGTTGTATTGCTTTTAGCTGATGTTTTCATTGTTAATGTGTTATCTTCTGTGTTTTTAATTGTCTTTTGGGCTTGTCCCTTGTAAGCCGCCCTGAGTCCCCAAGAGGAGATGGTTGGTGGGGTATAATAGATAGATTACTGCAACGCACTCTACGTGGGGCTACCTTTGAAGACAGTTCGGAAACTGCAATTAGTCCAACGGGCGGCAGCCAGATTACTAACTGGAGCTACATACAGGGAGCATACCACCCCCCTGTTGTGTCAGCTCCACTGGCTGCCTGTCCACTTCCGAGCTCAATTCAAAGTGCTGGTTTTGACCTTTAAAGCTCTATACGGTTCTGGCCCAGATTACTTGTCCGAACACATCAGCCTCTACGTCCCACCTCGTAATTTAAGATCATCTGGGGAGACCCTGCTCTCGCTCCCGCCAACTTCTCAAACACGGTGGGGACGAGAGAGAGAGGGGGGGCCTTCTTGGTGGTGGCTCCCCGTCTGTGGAATGCGCTTCCAAGCGACATACGATCAACCCCATCCCTCCTGGCATTCAGGAAAAAAGTGAAATCTTGGCTGTGGGACCAGGCGTTTGCACATTAGCACATTGCAGCACTTTGGACTGGATTTGTAACAGCAAGTTGATGGATATGGCTCAATGCTCCTGTTATGGATGAAATACTGTTTTAACTTAAGAGAATGTGTGTGATGTGTTAATGTTAATTGTATTTTAATGTGTTTTAATGCTGTATGTTTTTGGTTTTATACTGTATTTATTATGTTGGCATCGAATTGTGCCTTTTGTTAGGCCGCTCTGAGTCCCTTCTCGGGGGTTGAGAAGAGCGAGGTAGAAATGTTGGAAATAAATAAAAATAAAGTTGTTATTAATATGCTCAAATTGGTACAAAATGCGGCTGCTCGGCTCCTGGCAGGAGCCTCGATGAGATGTCACATAACACCACTCCTAATACAGCTGCATTGGTTGCCGATTGATCCCTAGTTTTAAGACCTTGCGTCTAACCGCAACCAGACATAGTGGCGCCATCTCTCTGGAACACTCTGCCACTTGAAGTTCGTGCCTTGCGGGACTTACCAGCTTTCCGCAAGACATGCAAGACACACCTATTTTGGCAGGCCTTTGAATTTTGTTAATGTTTTTAATTTGTTTTAAACTGTTTAGATGTTTCTGTTCTTGTAAGCCGCTCCGAGCCCCTGGGGAGTGGCGGCAGGCCCGGATTAACAACTTTTTGCGCCCTAGGCCATGCTTTGGAATTACGGCCCTGCGTGTTGTGCTCCCTCCTGTCCCTCCCTCCCTCTCTTGGGCCCCCCTGTTGCAGCGAGCGGGCTCCAAAACTACCGCCTTAGGGAAGGAGGCCGGCCTCGCGCCCTGAGCACAGGCCCGAGTCCTGCTTCACCCTCCCTCTAGGCCCCACTGACCCGGCCGTTACTCCCGAAGGCAGGCCCGACCACTTGGCCTGCTATTTCCCCGCTGGGGGGTCGCTGCCACCTTTCCTACTGCCTTTCCTTCTCCTGCGCATGCGCTGCGGCCTGCATCCGGGCCACGGGAGGCCACTTCCCTGAGGGGGGCGTTCTTGCGAGACACGTTGACGGCGCCCTCTCTCCCTCGCTCCCTCCCTGGCACCTCAGCTGTGCAGCTCACTCCTCTCCTCCGCCAGCGCCTCCTGGGCCTTCCTGAGGGCGAGTTCCACAGAGCCCGTTGCGCCTGTTGTCCCTCCCTCTGGGGCTCTGCCTGGGGGCGTGTGTGGCGGTGGGGCTTTGGCTCCTCCTCCTCCTCTCCTCCTCCTCCTCCTTCTCCCCACAGGCGAGCCCCTTAGACGCTGCTACGCGGAGGAGTCGAGGCAGGGAAGCCACAGGCTGCCGGCAGCTCCACGAACAGGTTGGAGCCCCAGCTGGCGGTGGGAGAGAGCGGCATGAGGCGGAGGCAGCCCAGGAGCAGCGGCTTCCTTCCTCATCTCCATGCGCCGTTGCGTTTTTATTTGTTTCAACATTTGGGGGGGGGGTGTTCGTGATCTGCACCCCCTTCGGCATGCGCCCCTAGGCCATGGCCTAGCCTGGCCTTATGGGTAACCCAGGCCTGAGTGGCGGCGTATAAATTTGAACAATAAATAAATACATTATTATTATAGTTGTGGCTCATGAATCTTCCAGTTAACTTCAGTTCAGGATGAGAGGGACCCTTCAAAACCACACAATGTTTTGAGAGAAAGTTACTGGTCTAAAGTCATGTCAAGATAGTCATAACAATAAAAGTTTTGAGACTGGACCGGGGGGGGGGTGCATCTACTCTGTAGAATTAATGTAATTTGACACTACTTTAATTGCCGTGCCTCAATGTTATGGATTCTCGGGAGATATAGTTTGATGAGCCACCAACAATCATTTGCAAAGAAAGCTAAAGATCTTGTGAAATGACAACTCCTGTGATTCCATAGCATTGAGCTATGAAAGTGTTGCCAAACCGCATTAATTCTACAGTGTAGATGTACTGACTCAAAATTCAGTGGATTATATTGACGTTCTTGATGGGTGTCTGAAAACAATGGATTATATATGATATTCTTTAAAAAGGATTTCAGAGACCAGATTAGCAAAGCATTTCAAAAAGCTTTCCATTCTATTCCAGGCATGACGTCACCTATCTCAGCTCTATCCATTTCCTCTGCTCTGCTTCTCTTTCTCTCTCTATATGCAAACATAGTGGTATTTGCCATGGCAACCAATCCACTGCTATCAAGAAGTCTCTGAAAAATGCATAATAGATGCTGAACTTTGTCTCTGAGTACCATTAGATATAGCTTGAACAATCCTGAAATGCAAGGACGTCTAAAAATAGAATATCTTTTAAGTATGTGAAGGCTTTTGCCTCTGTAGGCAGAGCACATTGTCGTTTAATTTATCTATTATATTTCATAGGTGTTTATTTTTATTTATTTCTTTATGATATTTATAGCCCACCTTTCTCAGCCATATGGCAATGCAACCAGTCCAATGGGCTGCAGCCAGATTACTAACTGGAGTGACATATAGCAGTGATTTTCAACCAGTGTGCCGCGGAACTCTAGTGTGCCGTGAGAGATCATCAGGTGTGCCGTGGGAAATTATTTTCGAACTTCATTCATATATAAACTATAAGGCGCATCTGTCCCTTTAAGAAATGAAACCATAGCACTCTTGGATCACCTAAGAAGCGACGCGAGAGTGCTATGGTTGCGCCATCTTGGATTCGCTCAGATGCGGCTAAGTAAACAAAGTTAGAGTTAGGGCTGCAACTGCGCATCAAGTGACAGTGGCAATTTGGGATTACAGCAAGACAAGCGAGTGACAGTGATGGAGCAGTTTTTGAGAAGTTTCACACTAAGTGAGTATAAATACATTAAAAAACATATTAACTATCTGTATTACTGCGATAGAGTGTCATTTTGTGTCATTTTGGTTGGTGGTGTGCCCCAGAATTTTGTAAATGTAAAAAATATGCCACGGCTCAAAAAAGGTTGGGAAACACTGACATATAGGGAGCACACCACCCACTTGTTGTATCAGCTCCACTGGCTGCCGATCCACCTCCAAACTCAATTCAAAATGCTGGTTTTGACTTACAAAGCTCTATACCAGTGGTTCCCAAACTTTTTTTCCCTACCGCCCCCTTTCCGGAAAAAAAATTACTCATCGCCCCCCTAGAAATTAGTTTTTAAAAACATGTAATAGCAATTAAACAGAAAGATATATGTATTAATGCAGTGGTTCTCAACCTTTCTAATGCCGTGAACCCTAAATAAGCTTCCTCATGTTGTGTTGACCCCCATCCATATTTTCATGGCTACTTCATAAATAGTTTTGCTACTCTTATAAATTCTAATGCAAATATCTAATATGCAGGATGTATTTTCATTGTTACAAATTGAACATAATTAAAGCGTAGTGATTAATCACAAAAACAATATGTTTGAGGGAGTATGGGCAATGGATGATGGGATTTGCAGTACCTTTAACCAATTAAGCTCTGACTTCCACAGCCGAGTCCCCATGAACGACAGACCTGGACCCAACTTGGCACACAGAACCCTCATGACCAACATAAAATACTGGAGGGGTTTGGGAGGAATTGACAGTGAATTAGGGGAGATGTAGTTCACCTACATTTGGAGAGCACTCTGAACTCAAACAACTCTGGATCCAGACCAAATTTGGCACAAATACTCAATATACTCAAAATTGAACACTGGTGGAGTTGTGGGGGATTGATTTTGTC
Source organism: Anolis apletophallus (assembly GCA_030556195.1). NCBI lineage: Eukaryota > Metazoa > Chordata > Lepidosauria > Squamata > Anolidae > Anolis > Anolis apletophallus. The sequence continues at coordinate 195,489,079 of JARBWK010000002.1, read as the reverse complement.
ATTTGGGAGTTGTAGCTGCTGGGATTTATAGTTCACCTATAATCAAAGAACATTTTGAACTCCCAACAGCCATGGAATTGAACTAAACTTGAGCAATAGAGAATACTGAACCTTGGAAATTGGGAGCTGCTTGCATTTTCCTTTGTGCCACTCTGCAAACGCCGCAGCGACTCAGGGGGCATTTGCAGATGCTGAGGCTTTCCTTCTTCGCTGGACCAACTGGCAGGTACACACTCGCAAGTGCACGACTGTCTCAGCCTGCCAGTTGGAATCCCTGGGCAGGCGTTCCTCTCCTTAACTCCGCCCATGGTGCAGTCCCATATTGCCCCTTCCTTCCAAGGGACCCATTGAATTGCGAGTTGGAATCCCGCCACTGCCCCCTTACAGGGCTTCAGGGCCCCCCAAATTCTCCTGAGCCTCCCACCGCCCCCTTGGATCGCCTCACCACCCACTAGGGGTGGTAACATCAGAAAACCCACTTTGGGAACCATGGCTTTATACGATTCTGGCCCAGCTTACTTGTCCGAACGCATCTCCCTCTACGTCCCACCTTGCAGTTTAAGATCATCTGGGGAGACCCTGCTCTCACTCCCGCCAGCGTCGCAAATACGTCTGGCAGGGACAAGAGACAGGGCCTTCTCAGCTGTAGCCCCCCAGTATTCAAACGCCTGTGGAACTTGTTTCCCAATGAGGTAAGATCGGGCTTCATCCCTCCTGTCTTTTAGGAAGAAATTGAAGTCGTGGTTCTCGGACCAGGCTTTTGGACAGCAGGCATAAATAGCAATTGGATATGGAATTTGGCTGGAATGGTCATACGGCGGTTAATACTGTTAGAAAAAGTTACAAATTTTAAAGCATGTACATTTGGAATTGATCATCGAGTCCTCTAAGACTTTTGTTTAAAAATCAAATATTTAAACATGGCTATCATGTCCCTCTCAACCTCCTTTACTGCAAACTAAACATATCCAGCTCCCTCAGCTGTTCTGCATAGGGCTTGGTTTGCAAACCTTTGATCATTTTGGTCCTCCTTCTCTTGTCTGACTGGTCAATATCCTTCTTGAATTGTGGTGCCCAGAATTGGACACAGAGTTATTCCAGGTGAGGCCTGACCAAAGAAGAATAGAGTGGGACTATGATTTCCCTCAATCTTGACACTATACTTGACACTATAGCCTAGAATTGCATTGATTTTTTCTTGGCTGCTGCATCACAGTGTTGACTCATGTTCAGCTTGTGGTCTACTAAGACTCCTAGATCCCTTTCACATGGACTGTTTTCAAGCCAGGTGTCACCCATCCTATATCTGTATACTTTATTTTGGCAAAGTATAGCCGACAGGGAGCTCAGGCATGGGTTGGTCCATTAGGTCACAAAGAATTGGAAATGATGGAACAAATAACAACAATAACAACAACAAAAAGTACCATACTTTTCTCCCTGTTGAAATTCATTTTGTTTGTTTTCTCCCTGCTCTCTAGGGCCCCTTCCACACAGCTGAATGAACTCCCAGATTATCTGCTTTGAACTGGAATATATGGCAGTGTAGACTCAGATAACCCAGTTCAGAGCAGATATTGTGGGATTTTTCTGCCTCGATATTCTGGGTTATATGGCTATGTGGAAGGGCCTTAAGTCATTTTGGATTCTAATCCTGTCTTATGGGATGTTACTCCTATTGATGCAGTCATTTTGAAGTAGAATTTAGACCAGACCTGGGCAACCTACGGCCCGCGGGCCGGATGCGGCCCAGAAGCCGATTCTGTCCAGCCGGGGAGAATGGCGTCAGGGGGTGGGGCCAAGAGGAAGAGGTGCCGCTGCTGCCATCCCATCGCGGGCTGTGGGGCCTGTGTCGGCAGACAGCCCGCCACTCCAGAGAACAATTGGAGGAGCGGCGGCTTTGGAGTGCCTGCCATCCCGGGAGGTGATCCGGGCCTGCAGCGGGAGCAGTCGGTGACCTGTGCTGGCTGATCGCCCTGGCGACCCGGAAGACTTGATCCTCTTCTGGGTCACCAGGGCGATCAGCTGCCTCAGGTCGCCGACTGCTCCCACTGCAGGCCCGGATCGCCTCCCGGGATGGCAGGCACTCCAAAGCCAGGATGGCAGGCACTCCATGGCAGGGTGATCTGCTGGAGAATGGCTGGGGGCGAGAGCGGGCGGAGGCATGCAGCCTCCGATCGTCTGCTGCTCTGCTCTGCTGCGGTCGCTTTGTCATCCTCTGGGCTGGGTCCATTGGGCTGTTCCATCTTGGGATCCTTCCTCTCTTGAGGATGTCAGCCTCTATCTTGGTTCACACCTTGTCTTCTTGAATTTCATTTAATTTTATTTTAGTGGTTTTTATTACTATTTTATAATAATTTTATAATATAATAAAATAAATAATATAATGTTATATTATATTATAATTTTAATATATTATAATGTCTATATATATACTATAATATAATAATTACAATATTATTAATAATAATATATGAATATTTATTGATATATTAATATGTTAATATTAATGATGTGTAATATATAGTAAATATAGTAAATAAACAAACAAATAAATAAATTATGTAGATTAGAATGTAGTTCAGCTTTCAGGTGCGGCCCTCCATAATATTTTTTGGCTCTCGTGTTGCCCCTTGAAAAAAATAATTGCCCACCCCTGGGTTAGAGAGTCCTGTATTGCTGCAAAGGGATTCTCAAGGTCTTGCATCTGGGAAAGGCTCTGCACCGCAGTCTGCTGGTCAGTTATCTCCAGGTGCAGATTTTGAACAGAAGTGCTTTTTAGCCAGCAAAGACAAACAAGTCAAAAATTAAAATGCTCAGCCAGATTAGAGCAGAAGCTAGAAGTGAAACCAAAGTTAAGGAAAAATCCGTTCTTAGCTGTTTGCGAAACAAAGTAGGGATATAAGTGCCAGGCACTGAATCTAGCTTTAGACGAAGCAACGTTGGATTCACGATAAGTTCTTTATGCCAAGTTCCTGGACATTTGCCTTTGTTTGATTCCTGTTTTTAAGTGCCGTTGCTGTTATTTTGCCTTTGAAATCAAGCCTCTAGTTTCATGGACTTCTTTGGACTATTTCTCTTTGCACTAATTGCTCCTTTTTCTTCCTAATTAATTGGATTTACCTTTTACTGTATATTTCTTTTCATTGCTTTTATTACCTTCAATTAACTGCTTGCTAATTTAACTCAACTGTGTGGTGTTTAAAGTCAGAGGGGATCCTGCTCTGGAGTGCAACAACTTCATACAAAAGGAAGGGCACTGCTTTATTTCATTCTGGCCAAATGTTCTTTGAAAACTATAAATCTTTTGGGGTGGGGGTCCTATGTTTTTTTTTTTTAAATATATTTATTGGAGTTTATCTTAAACAGGAAAAGTGGGGGAACAATTTTCAGTATAGGACAGTAGGAACAAAGGGGGGACAGAGAGGAGAGTGGGGATTAGGTTCGGGAGGAGGGGGGTGAGGGGGCAGACTAAAGGAGGGAGGGGGGTGGTAATACCGGGGAGGAAAGCGGGAGGGGAGCAATGTTTGTAGGCTCCCGGCACTACTATATAGTCTCATTTACACAGTCCTTGTGGGGGGAAGAGAGGGGAGAGGGGGGAAGAGGGGGGTAAGGGGGTTGATCATCTTCAGCAGTTGTTGTAGGGGGGGCCGATTGACCTCTTGGGAGGTCTAGCCCATTTTGTCCTTATTAGTCTCTTTCCGCTCTGTCGAAAATCTTGGGAGCAGAGGGCCATTGTCTCTGGGTCCGAGCGGTGAGTGTTGACCTTTAGAATATTTCATGTCTTTGAGGAGGTCTGGTCCTCCCGGGTCTTCATGTATGCCAGGACTGGTGTCCAGTCCGTCTTTTTTATAGGCCCACCTGCCGTCTCGCTCATATGGTAAGAGAGCCTGTCCATACTCATGACATCCCATACTTTGGCCTCCCAGTCCTCGAGGCGTGGTACGTTTTTGGCCTTCCAACTCCTCGCGTAAGCCATCCTTGCTGCCGTAGTCAGGTATACAAACAGGCGTTCCGAGTTCTCTTCCCGCAATTCCTCTTCTGACAACAGTCCCAGCAGGTAGCTTTCCGGTTTCCTTTCAAGTGTGACGCCAAGAGCTTTCTGAATGCCATTGTGGATGTCTTTCCAATAGGCTGTGGCTTCTGTGCAGGTCCACCACATATGGAAGAAAGTTCCAGGGTGCCTCCCGCACTTCCAGCACGTCGATTTCGCTCTTTGTACATCACCCCAGCTTCTGTGGTGTCATATACCACCGGAAAAACAGCTTATACCAGTTTTCTGTTAGATCTGTGGCATAAGTGATCTTCAGCTGTTTTCTCCAGATCTTTTCCCATTCATATAGGGTGATGGGGCGTCCTATATTCTGTGCCCATTTGACCATACAGGCTTTTACCGTTTCGGTCTCCGTAGCCCATTCCAACAACTTTTGGTAGGCTCTCGTGACCAGTTTTCGTTCCTTTCGTAGAAAGGTCTTCCAGAAGGACTCCTTCTCCTCAAACCCGATCTGTTCATCCTTTTTATACCAGGACCTGACATGGAGGTATTGTAGCCATGTGAGCCGGTCATATTGGCTTTGCAGTTGGGCTAGCGGTTTCAGGCTTCTCCTCCCCTCCACCTTGGTGGTGAGTTCTTCGTATCTCGGCCATGCCTTCCATCCCAGGATACTTTTTTGATGTGCTTCCATAGGAGAGACCCAAAGGGGGGTCTTCGCGAAGAACCTCTCCTTGTATCTCTCCCATATCTGCAGGAGCGCTGCTCTCAGAGGGTGTTTCTTAAATGTGGGATCCGATCTTGTGCTCCCATACCATAGGTAGCCGTGCCAGCCCATTTTAAGATCAAATCCTTCTAGCGCCAGGACGTCCTCTCTAGCTAGAGCGATCCAATCTTTCACAAAGATCAGCCCGCATGCGTCATGGTACAGCTTCAGGTCCGGAAGCCCCAGGCCCCCCCTTTCCTTTTTGTCTATCAAGACCGCGTACTTGATCCTGGCTTTCTTGGAATCCCACAGGAAGCTGAGGATGTCTTTTTTCCAGGCCGCGAAGACAGCGCTTGACCTGAGGACCGGGATATTTTGGAACAAGTATAGCAGCCGAGGGAGGATGTTCATCTTAACAGCCGCTATCTTGCCCATAAGGGAGAGGTTGGCGCTTCTCCAATTCCCTAGGTCGGACTGGATTTTTTTTTTTCCAGCGCCTCATAATTATTTTTGATTAGCAGGCTGTTCTGGGCGGCTATCTGGATACCCAGGTACTTGAGCGACTTGGAGATTTGCATTCCTGACATGGAGCCCAGCATTTCCTGCCGGCTCTTAGCCATGTTTTTCGTTAAAATTTTTGTCTTTCCCCTGTTTATTTTTAGTCCCGCTAATGCGCCAAATTGTTCAATCTCCGCCAGCCACAGATGTACGGAGTCCAAAGGCCTTTCGACGAAACAGATTATATCGTCTGCGAATGCCTTCACCTTGTATTGATGTCTTCCAACTTTCGGGCCTCGCAACTGGGTGTTAGATCTTATGGCTCTCAGCAATATCTCTGTGGCAAGCACGAAGATCAGAGGTGAAAGAGGGCATCCCTGTCTAGCCCCTTTCTGGATGCTTATTCTTTCTGTCGGCTGCCCGTTGACCCAGACCTTCGCCGATTGCTCCTGGTATATCGCCCCGATGGCATTTTGAAATTTGGGGCCAAGATCCAACTTTGTCATGAGCTGCCTGAAGAAGCCCCACCGCAGGTTATCGAATGCTTTCTCTGCGTCCAGGGCCAGGAAGGCGACTTCTTCTCGCGGGCGTGCTTCGTAATATTCCAGCAGATTGATTACAGTCCTGACATTTTCTTTGCCCTGTCTGCCCGGTAGGAAGCCCGTCTGGTCTGGAGCTATCCAGTCCCCCAACCAAACCTTCAGCCTCGACGCCAGGATGGAGGCCAGGATTTTATAGTCAATATTCAGTAGGGAGATGGGCCTATAATTGGACACATTGGTCTCGTCTGTGCCTTCTTTGTGAATAATGACAATATTGGCCTCCTTCCATGTGTCAGGAGATGTGCCCTCCGAGAGTACCCTATTGTAAAGTTTTTTCAAAAAGCTGGTAATCTCGCGGTTCATGGTTTTATAGAACCGGGCTGTCAGACCGTCTGGTCCTGGGGCTTTGCTCGAGTCTAACTTCTTTATGGCTGTTTCTATTTCTCTCTCCGAGATGGCTCTGTTGAGAATCTCCCTGTAGTACCCTGGAATCTTGTCTAGCTTCTGGTCCTCTAGGTACTTCCGTATGTCCTCCTTGTTTTCGGGTTCTGCCCCATATAGTTTGGCATAGAATCGATGGAACTCCTTTCTAATTTCCTCTTCTGCCGTGACCATTTCCTCCCCCGCTTTGACCCTGGTTATGTATCCCGCCTGTTTCTTGCGCTTGATCCTTCTCGCTAACCATCTGCCCGGCTTATTGGCGTTCTGGAAAGCCTTTTGTTTTATAAATTTCAGGTCTTTGGCAATTTGGGCAAGCTCCAGATGTTGTTTTTGTTTTTTCAGCTCCGCTAACCTTTTGATTGTGCCACGACTGTCTGGGTGGTCCTTCAGAGTCTGTTCTTCCGTCACTATTTTGGTTGTAAGTTCTGTTAGAGCTCTCCGTCTCTCCCGGTTGAGTATCGCATTATGCTGTATGAAGTGACCTCTGAGGACCGCCTTGCAGGCATCCCAAACTGTTTCGGGGCTGGTTTCTTGGTTATCGTTGAGCCTAAAATAGTCCCTGGTGATCTCCCTATACTTTACGATGTCTTCCTCCTTCTTCAGGAGATTATCGTTAAGTCTCCAGCGCCTTGCGGGGGGTCTGTGATTGAAGCTCCACTCGATCGGACAGTGGTCTGATGTGTCCCTCGGCAGGATCTTTATTTGAGTTATTTTCGAGGTCAGTGAGTTTGACGCCCAGACCATGTCAATCCTGGACCAGCTCCTATGCCTGTTGGAGTAGAAAGTGAAATCTCTCTCCCCTTGATTGTGGAGGCGCCATACATCAGTCAGGGAGAGGTCCTCCTTGAGGCGCAGGAAAGTTTTTGGGAGCGTGCCGGAGGAATCCATCACCGGTTTTTGCCGTTGGGGGGCGCTCTGAGTTTTATCCATCCGAGGTACTAGCACCCCATTGAAGTCTCCTAGAAGCACCAGGCTATCATACTCCTGGTTCTCTATTAGGCTTAGAAGGGTCTGGGTGAATATGGTCTTGGGCCCATTCGGTGCGTATATATTGCAGAGCAGAAGGTTCACTGTGCCTAGCTCTATTTTTACTCCGACTATCCTCCCTTCTGCATCCGTGAATGCTAGCTTGGCCGATAATTTTTCACTTGCATAGATTGCCACTCCCCTCCTCTTTTCTTCCGCCAGCGAGCAGAAGAGATTTCCTATACCTTTGCTTTCCAGATGTGCTGCATGGGTCTTTTTCACATGGACCTCTTGTAACACCACAATATCGTACTTTTTCTTCCGTAATTGGTTGAATACTCTTTTTCTCTTCGAGGGCGAGTTCATTCCGTTTACGTTATTCGAGTAGCACGATATCGGGACGTGGAAGTCAAGCATCAGCCATCTCTTCTGTGTGGTTCAGGGCGTCAGCGTTGTGTCCCGTGTTCCTGGTCGTGGCAGTCTTATCCATGGCATGTGGGTCGTTAGTGTGGCATGTTGATTCTTTCGGGGGGGAGGAGAAGCGTCGCCGTTTCGGTTGGTCGGTCTGACCTTCATGTGGGGGCGTCCTCTGCTGCGGTTCTTTTTGCAGTTTTTTATAAAACTCCTGGGCCTTGTCCACTGAGGTCAGCCAATATTTTTGGTCCTGATAGGTGACCATCACCCCTTCGTTTCTCTCCCAGCGGAATCTAATTTTCCTGTTTTTTAGCTCCTCTGTGAGGAACCTGTAGTTTTTTCGTTTAAGGATTGCCGCCGGAGTGAATTCCTTGAGGATGATCACCTTGGCCCCTTTGTGTGTGGCCTGCCTCTCCTTCTTCCTGAAAAGCACCGCGTCCCTGGTCCTCTTTTTCATGAAGTGGACCACCACATCTCGAGCCACATTATGCTGTCTCGCGTATGCTGAGGGGACTCTGTACGCTCTTTCAATCTCCAGTTGTGCTTCCCCTTCATTTGTATCTAGAATGGAGGCTGTCAACTTGCCCACTACCTTTATGAGGTCTTCTTGAGGTTCTTCCTGCAAATTTCGAAGCCGAAGTCTAGTTTCCAGGGTAGCCTGTTCCATCCTTTCTTGCACCTGCTCCAGCTTCATATTCTTCCCCTCCAGACTGTCCATGCGTTTCTGCAGTTTGCCCTGCACCGCCACTATTTCATCCTTGTCCAGCCTGATGTTCTTGATCTCCTCCCTCATCGTCGCCAGTTCTTTGGTCAGGTCCTTCTTTATGTCCTGGAGCTGTTCCTGGACTGACCTGTTTTGTATCTCCTGCCTCGCCGCCGCTTGCTCGACCTTCCTCTGGGTCTGCTCCTGTTGTTCCGATATTCTTTGCAGCTCCTTTAGTATTTCCTTCAGTGTTGGGTCCTCCCCAGTGGCTTGCCTCTTCTGGGGCCCCTTTGGGTCCTTGGCTGTCTTTGGGGTGGTCATGATTCCTATTTCTCTAATGCTGCTGCTTTTATTGGGGGGGGGGTGAGCGTAGCCGACTCAACCCCCTGATCCTGCTGGTGGAGTATGCTTTCTGAGTCGCTGTCGCTTACTGGTGGGAGGGAGGGGGGTGTTTGGGCTTTTTTGTTTAGAGTTGCTTTGGTTGTTGCGGAGGCGTTGCTGTGATTGCTTTTGGTTGGGCGTCCCTTGCTGGGATTCTGCTTGATGTTGTGGACAAGCTTGAGGGGTCCTGGGGGTCTATCCTGCCCTTGTTGGTGTGTTGCGGACCAGATGTGTTTATTCGTTTTATTTTATTTTTTATTATGTATTTTTCCTGTCTTGAGGTAGTTTTCTGAAGTGGGGGGGGGAAGAGCTTAGGTGGGCCTGGTTTTCTTTTGTTTTTTCCTTTTTCTTCCCCTCTTGTTCCCCCTGTTTCCCTCTTGGCTCTCCTCCTCTGCCTCGTCGCTTGTTCTCCCTCAGTTCTCCCCAATCCTCCTGGCCGCTTCCTCCTCCTCCTCCTGTTTGCCCTTGGCAGACCAGGGCCCTTCTTGTCCCCTTGCTGCACTGCCGCAAAACCCTCGCTTCTTTCTTCTGGTCCGCCCTCCCTGTCCTCCGGCGCACTTCCGGTCCGGGTCCGGCTCCTCTTCTTTCCGGGCGGGTGCACTTCCGCCCGCTCCACCTTCGCGCCCTTTTCTTGCTAGCGGCGGGAAGAGGGTCGTCAAGATGGCCGGCTGTCGTCTTCTCCTCCTCTCTTCAGCGAGCCGCCATCTTGTGTCCCTTCTCCTCTTCAGCGAGCCTCTCAGGTACGCTCTCCCCGTCCTCGTTTTCCCTCCTTTTCCTCCCTTTTGCTCTGATTTTTTCCCCTTCTTCTGTCCTGTCTCGGTGGTCTTGTTCTTCCCCCTCTCCTCTTCCCGGGGCTCTTCTTTCCCCTTCTTGTGTTGGTGCTTGGGTCCCTTTGGATACCCTTCCCTTGCTGGGGTCCCCTCTCTCTCTACTTACACTTCTTTTCTTCTGTCCCTTTTGCTGGGGGGACTCTCTGTCCCTTTTTCTCCACGGAGTGGGACGGGCTGGCAGTTGATGCGGGCTGACGCCCGCTTCCCGACCCTCGATCCGCTCGCCGGGGAGTACTGTCGGGCCCTCTCAGCCTCCCCCTCTTGGGGAGGGGGTGACTTCTGGGGCCAGCGACACGTTCCCCCGACTTCGCCGCCTCTTGACCGCTCCGCGCAGCCCGAGGTGGGGGCGCGAAACACCCCCCGATCGATGGGTTCGGTTGGTGGCCTGAGGAGCTCTCAAGCCACCCGTCCTGCCGCCATCTTGCCCGGCTCCGCCCCGAGGGTCCTATGTTTGACTGCAAAGTCACATTGGCTTTTTAAGCTCCAGCATTAGAATGTTTTTGCTTGGTTGAGGAATGAAACCAGTACTGTTTTTAATGGAGGTTCCAAAGGGAAGACATATTCCAAACAAGAAGGAAAGGCAGAAAACCCAGTGTTTTTCAAACTTTTTTGAGACGCGGCACACTTTTTACATTTACAAAATCCTGGGGCACACCACCAACCAAAAGGACGCAAAATGACACTCTAACACAGGGCTGTCCAACTGGCGGCCCGGGGGGGGGGGGGCGTATACGGCCCCCAGCCCCTTCCCTCCGGCCCCCTAAGCTTTTTAATAAAAAAATAAAAATTGAAAAATAAAATAAATAATAAAAATTAAAAAAAATACCTACTTCCGGGTTCGGAGCAAGTATCGTGAGAATACGCAATCCACACAGGATTTTGCTGTCAACGCGAGATCACGCCGGCGTTGACAGCGAAATCCCGTGTGGATTGCGTATTCTCGCGATACTCTTCGGCTACTCTACTACTGGATCACTGAGGCCCACAGACGCGATTAGGACCTTCTTCGACTCAGTCGGTCGTCGCCTCTCTCGTCGTCCAGGTACAACTGGATCCTGCGTGTTTGGAAAAGGTAGGCCGAAGCAGGGGGCTCCTCAGGGGGCTCGTAATTCCCTCCCCCCATCTCCCCTCATGTATTAAATATAAAATTAAATATATTTAACGATGAAATAAGGGGAGAGGGCATACATTAATATAAGGGGAGAGGGGAGGATGGAATCAAATATTTAAAAAATAAAATAAGGGGAGGGGGATGATGGAATTAAATATATTTAATATTAAATTAAAATAAGGGGAGGGGAGGATGGAATTAAATATATTTAATATTAAATTAAAATAAGGGGAGGGGAGGATGGAATTAAATATATTTAATATTAAATTAAAATAAGGGGAGGGGAGGATGGAATTAAATATATTTAATATTAAATTAAAATAAGGGGAGAGGGAGGATGGAATTAAATATATTTAATATTAAATTAAAATAAGGGGAGGAGGATGGAATTAAATATATTTAATATTAAATTAAAATAAGGGGAGGGAGGATGGAATTAAATATATTTAATATTAAATTAAAATAAGGTTGCGGGAGGATGGAATTAAATATATTTAATATTAAATTAAAATAAGGGGAGAGGGAGGATGGAATTAAATATATTTAATATTAAATTAAAATAAGGGAGAGGGGAGGATGGAATTAAATATATTTAATATTAAATTAAAATAAGGGAGGGGAGGATGGAATGAAATATATTTAATATTAAATTAAAATAAGGGGGAGGGGAGGATGAATTAAATATATTTAATATTAAATTAAAATAAGGGGAGAGGGAAGGATGGAATTAAATATATTTAATATTAAATAAAAATAAATTAATATCTTATCCCTGCATTTAATCTCAGTAAAAGATTATATTTGTCTGTATGGATGCCCCTTTGAATGCCCACCCTGCATTTAATGTTAGTAAAATATTATATTTGACTGTATGGATGCCCCTTTGAATGCCCACCCTGCATTTAATGTTAGTAAAAGATTATATTTGACTGTATGGATGCCCCTTTTGAATGCCCACCCTGCATTTAATGTTAGTAAAAGATTATATTTGACTGTATGGATGCCCCTTTTGAATGCCCACCCTGCATTTAATGTTAGTAAAAGATTATATTTGACTGTATGGATGCCCCTTTTGAATGCCCACCCTGCATTTTATCTCAGTAAAAGATTATATTTGACTGTATGCATGCAGGGGCGGGGTGGAGGCGGAGCCGGGGGAGAGGGCAGAGCCGGGGGCGGGGAGGAGGCAGAGCCTGGGGGTGGGGGCAGACCCTACGGCCCCCCAGGTCATCAGTGACCGGAATACAGGCCCCTGGGCCGGTAGAAGTTGGACAGCCCTGCTCTAACATATTGATACATATTATAGTTGATATGTTTTTAAATGTATTTATACACTCAGTGTGAAACCTGGGCCTGCTTCGATGAACACAACATAGATATCCTGGCAGGAATGGCAGAAAGACACAAACTTCCCACACAGAACTCCCATAACCAAGAGAAAATGCTATAAGAGTTTGGTGGCCATTGACCTTGAGTTTTGGAGTTGTAGTTCACCGACATCCAGAGAGCACTGTGGACTCAAACAATGTTGGATCAGGATCAAACTTGGCATGAATACTCAATATGCCCAAATGTGAACACAGATGGAGTTTGGGAAAAATAGACCTTGACATTTGGGAGTTACAGTTTCTGGGATTTATAGTTAACACACAATCAAAGAGCATCCTGAACTCTTGCAACAATGGAATTGAACCAAACTTGGCATATTGAACTCTCATTACCAACAGAAAGTACTGAAAGGGCTTGCTTGGGAATTGACCTTCAGTTTGGAAGTTGTAGTTCACCTACACCCAGGGATCACTGTGGACTCAAACAATGTTATGTTATGTTGTTGTTTGTTTTCTATCCAGAATCACAATGTTGGAAGGAGGCTCACCACTTTAAGGTCCCTAAAACAGACATGGAAAAACTTCGCCCCCCTGGGTGCTTTGGACTTCAACTCCCACCATTCCTAACGGCCTGAGGCCCTTTCCTGCTTAAATGGCTGAGGGGGGAAAAGGAAAAGAGTCTGGGGCTGCTAGGAATGGTGGGAGTTGGAGTCCAACACCTGGAAGATCCAAGTTTGCCCATGCCAGCTTTCGACAGAGATCTCTTCCTCCCCCTTCGCACCCTTTCTTCCCCCTCCTGCCGAACACTTACTTTTTCTTCTACACTGCCGCTTCTGCTGCCATTTTGATCTGAGGGGGCAGCGTGAGCGTGTTCAGGAGGGGAGGGGGGAGGGAGGAAGAAGTGACCCATGCGGGCGCTACTGCGCAAACTCACCCCAGAGCAAAGTGAGGCAAAGCGAGCAGAGTGTTTGGCAGGAGGGGGAAGAAAGGGTATTGGAGGTTCCAATTTCCCACGGCACACCTGATGATCGCTCACGGCACACTAGTGTGCCACGGCACCAGGGGCGGTCTGTCCATGTAAGCAAACTACGCGGCTGTGTGGGGCGCCATCTTGGGTGGGCGCCGCCACGCCGGCCGCACCGCCGTAGCAAACCTCCCTGCTGCTGGCCTGCTGCCTGCAGCAGCTTCTGAGCATGCGCAGATATTTTCGCGCATGCCCAGAACCTCCGGAGCTGAAGTTCAGCTCCGGCAGTTCTGGGCATGCGCGAAAATGTTCACGCATGCTCAGAAGCTGCTGCAAACAGCAGCAGGGATCGGCGCTGGCCGCGCCGGCGAAGCAAAACTCCCTGCTGCTGCCAGCAGCATCTTCTGAGCATGCGCGAACTGCCGGAGCTGAACTTTGAAGGCCTCCCCTAGCGCTTCCTGGTGCCCGCTGCCGGCCCTTCCCATGGGGCGTTGCACAGGGCAAGGGAGAGCGCTCCCCGCCCTCTGCAACGCCCCATGGGTGGGGCTGGCAGGGGGAAGCAGGAAGCGCGAGGAGGGTCCTTCGAAGGCCTCTCCTAGCGCTTCCTGGTGCCCGCTGCCGGCTTCGAATTGCACAGGGCAAGGAGTGGCGGCGCGCGGGAGGAATGGAAGGAGCGCGTGCAAGGTACAGCTTAAAATGGGGGGGCACCAAAATAATGTTGCGGGGGCAAAATAATGTTTTCCTGCAAGTGGGAAACAAAGCTTGCCCATCCAGCAGGTCTCAGTCCTTTGGCAAGACAACAACAACAACAACAATTTTATTGATTAGCCAGATCCAGCAAATACACTCAGAACACAGGCAAGACATATATAGGGGAGAAGCAGGGCCGTAGCCAGGATTTTGTTTCGGGGGCTGAGTTTGTTTCGGGGCTGAGACTGGGTGGAAGAGGGTCTACCCTAGCAAAGCTTTTGTATTGTTATCCCAATAACCCCATTAATGTGGGATATAATGAGCATGGTGATCAGATCATGATATGAATAAGCATAACAGTTTAAATAATGTATCAGTAAGGCCTTTTCGCGGACCACCCTGAGAATTTCGGGGGGGGGCTGAAGCCCCCTTAGCCCCCCCCGGCTACATGCCTGGGGAGAAGTATTCCTCTAAGTACCAAGGTCACAAACCAGTTAGGACTTTGAATGTTATCACTAACAAGTTGATGTTTCACACCATAAACATGCTGTCAGCCAGTATGACTAGTAGCTATTGATATGCATCATGAATATGCATAATCCCCTTTGAAAGGCATCTGTTAATGATTATTGGGACATTCTGTAATAAGTATTTCCAGAGTTGAACTATGTGCTGTATCGGGGAAAGAAACAGCAACTGGAAGAGCTGGTTACAGCTCAATGTCCTTCACACACTGTTTTCAGTAAAAGGCTTGGATTTTAGTGGATTTTATCTTGTACCCATTTTTATGGTTGTCACAACACATTTAAAGGGCTAGCTTTTATGGTCTCATATATATATAGACTCAAGGTTGCATAGCAACATTGCTGGCTAGATTACACACTTCAGACAGTAAGAAGAAAGATGAATGAGAATCGGAAAGGACCCAGGGATTTCGTCCTGCTCCCTGCTTGGATTTGATGGATGTGATCTGCATTTGCAAGATCTCCACTTCAATTGGTCAAATACAAGATGGCATTATTTAGAAATTACGCTGGGAGAGGGAAAATGCCTTTTAATTACTTGAAGGGACTTTTGGCAAAAGTCCATATTTCCTTTAATGGTGGACTTCCTGAATGGAGCAGGAGCAATGATGCTCCAAAGTTGGAATAAGAATACACAGTGATCCTTCCATTTTCATGAGGTTTTAGGGCTCAAGATACATTTTCACAAACAATGCCTCTCTCTCTTGTTTCTTACACTATGCTGCTTACCTCCTAGTCCTTTCCGTGCTTCATCTTGTTCCCTTGCAATGCAAACTCTACCTACTTTTTTTTTACTTTCCCTCCTATTCCTTCCTTACCCCCATCTCATAACTGAAAGGTAGGCACAGACTTCTTTTTTTGCAGAAAATTGGACAGAGTGACTGAACATTTTACTCTACAATTTCTCTCTTAAAGGTCTTAGGAAGAAAAGGTTAGCATCTGGGTCATGTGATGGCCCAAATTGGCATACTTAGATTCTGGCTAAAACCCAACCAAACTGGAAGCAATAAAACTTTATGAGCAGTGTTTCTCAACCTTCCTAATGATGTGACCCCTTAATACATTTCCTCATGTTGTGGTGACCCCTAACCATTATTTTCATTGCTACTTCATAAGTGTATTTTTGAGGGGGGGTTTGATTTTGTCATTTGGAAGTTGTAGTTGCTGGGATTTATAGTTCACCCACAATCAAAGAGCATTCTGAACTCACCAACAATGGAATTGAACCAAACTTGGCACAAAAAAACTCCCATGACCAAAAGCAAATACTGGAAGTGTTTGGTGGGAATTGACCTTGAGTTTGGGAGTTGTAGTTCACCTACATCCAGAGAGCACTATAGACTCAACAATGATGGACTTGGGCCACACTTAACACTAATCCTCAATATACCCAAATGTGAACACTGGTGGAGCTGGGGAAAATAGATATTGACATTTGGGAGTTGTATTTGCTGGGATGTATAGTTCACCTACAATCAAAGAGCCCCTTGCACCCCACCAATGATAGAATTGGGTCAAACTTCCTACACAGAACCCTCATGCCTTGAAGGGACTAGCTGGCGTGAGCCTCCATCCCACCTCACACACTCTCCCTCACCCCACACATGCACATCATGTTGCCATGCGCCAAGCACGCCTGCTCTCCCCTCTCCGCTTGGAGTCTCAGAAACAGCCCTCCCCTTGGCTGGGAGGCCTGCCAATCACAGCAGAGGAGAGCTTTAGGTGGGAGAATTCGCAGTCTGTTTCCAAAAAGAAAGAGAAGGACAAGCGGAGAGGTCTTCAATCTTCTCTGCCAAAGGGCTTCCTAAGACCATCAGAAATATATGTTTTCTTATGGTCTTTGGCGAACCCTCTGAAACTCTCTAGCCCCCTGGTTGAGTCCTGACCCCAGGTTGAGAATAAAAGTGACTGTGCTTAGAGCATCCTCAAAAGTGCACTAATTGATGCTGAGCAGATAAAAGTGAATACTGAGCAGATAAAATATGTTTATAGACAAGCAGAAGGAAAACACGATTTGCT
This sequence comes from Anolis apletophallus, assembly GCA_030556195.1. NCBI lineage: Eukaryota > Metazoa > Chordata > Lepidosauria > Squamata > Anolidae > Anolis > Anolis apletophallus. The sequence goes on along the minus strand of JARBWK010000002.1, from coordinate 195,472,971 downwards.
CTCAAAACATCCAGGAAATCTAACCATAGTGTGGTTTCTGAACTATGGTTAACACAAACCATTGTTTGCTGGAGCTATTAGTAGAAGAAAACATTTTCTTAAAGGCTTTCCTTCTCATTTCCATTGGATTTTCAGACTAGACAGAGGCTATATTACGCTCTCAGAACAGAGAGATGCTTTGGACTGTTGATTATACAAAAGCCTGTGTTATCTGCACAGTGAAACTACTTCAAATCTATCTGTAACTGAACTGATAATCAATGTACTTGTATGCTGGATATATGAAGTTTGTAAGTAAACCAATTATGTTACTTTTGAAGAAGACTGCTTATTTTTGTCTCTTGAGAGCATGATTTAACCCAAGAGGTTTTAAGGGAGAGTAGATGCATTTTTGGGCAACTAAAAGAACACTTTTGAAATTCTGCTATATCTATTATAGAAAGGAGGTCCTGTCATGGAACGACTGCCATAGACAGAGAAACCTGACAAGGCAGACACACCAAACTTGGCAAAAAAATAGGCCTCAGGCAAGGTAGGTTTTTAGCAAAGACACTCCCCCAAACCTAGAAGGCCCCAAAAACGATACAAAAAAACCTACATTTCCCAGCGTCCTCCGTGGCCGCCAGCGAATCTCCCAGCCTCCACATTCTGACAACATGATTGGTTGCCAGTGAGTGAGTATTTGCATAACGCCTCTATTGGCCAGCCAACATGAACATTCTGACCCTCTAAACTGGCAGAGGAGGATAAGGCAAAGGCCTGAGGCAGTTGCCAACACGAACACCCAATTCACTTCCCACAGAAAATTTAAACCCCTACAAATCACAGACCACGCCCAAAATTGACAGTAAGGCTTCATTAACTTGATTTGCCTGCCCACCCCTGAAATAATGAGACCACACAAATACAGTTGGGTTCAAATTATGGGCAACTTTTATTGTAAATTGTTACCTATTTAAACAGTCCTAACCTAAACTAGTAGGAATCAGGAACTTGGTGACAGAGCCGAGGAGGTATCCCAGTTGGCTATACCCCTCGGCTAACAGTGGCAAAAAACCTCTTTGCTCTAACCAAAGCCAGACAACAGTTAAACAAGTGGACAGAAGTCTATATCAAAAGAATGTCACAATCAGACTCTGTCATAATATGCCATTAAGCCTTGCCTCACCGAAACTACCTTTCAAGTGAGTGATTGAACAAATGACCCACCCACCAACCTGATCTGTGGGAGGGGGCTTGTATGAAGACAACTTGCAAACTCCTCTCTATTTTCCGCCACCGATGTGGACAGGTGTCCACCTAGTCCACATCCCCCACCAAGCTCTCTAGTGCCAACATAATCCCAAACCGTAAATTGGACAAAAACAAATCGTTACCTTCCTCCGACAGATGAATACCATCTGCCCGATACAAATTTAGATTGTGGTGTGAAATATTGTTATGACCAATGTATGAACCGTTGCCATGCGACAAAAAGTCTCGTATGGCCCGGTTCACACGCTTTCGGGATCGCTCCAGTCGACGAACGTCACCACCACCAGCCCACCTGAGCTGTGGTATGATGGCCGACCAAACAACGTGAACATGCGGCCAGTGCCGCCAGATTCGAAAAATGTCCTCCCTAGCCTGTTGGTAGAGCGGCCTACCAGCTAGGAGACCCAGGTCATTCCCACCGAGGTGGATGACCAAGACGTCAGGCGGTTGTGAGCCCCTGACGCCGAACAGAAATGGTATCAAGCCTTCCCAGCACATACCTCTTTTTCCTCTCCACTCGACCACAGCGGTGGAGGAAAAACCCAAATGCTGGCCATAGGAAGTCCTCTGAGCATGCCGCCCTGCCCAGTGGATGTAGCTATGACCACATACCAGGACGTTTCGCCTATGCGCCGGCTGCATCAGATCTGAAACAACATAACATTTTAGCTTAACTTTGAACGAACGTAGCCCTTATAAGCATTTGACTTCCATCTGCCCAAGGCCTTAATTTTTTCGACATCATATCCCAGCTCAGATGCCGTTGAGGCTGCCCCAATACGAAAGGAGTACCAAATTTGTGTTGTGCCAGCCCCAGTAGCTTTAACGCTTTGTTCGTGACCGTCCAGAACTGAAATTTGGTCAAAGGCGCGCCGTCCGAATGACAAAAAAGGTACCCAGGCTTGGATGCTCGAACAGCCAGGTATTGAGACATGGCCCTTATTGGGCACAACTCGGCTTCGCTACAGCTAGCTAAAGTAATCACGCAGCCTTTTCCCTGTTGATCCGTTTTAGATGATCTAATTCCAATGTGTAAGGCGTTCTGTCCCAACGTCACATCCGAAAAGAGCAAGGCAACATATGAGGCGTCAGTTTTAGACTTAGCAACCAATTCGCTTATCCTGAGTGCCCCAAAAAAGGCCGTAAGTGCTGCTGAATGAAATAATAATATTTCGTAATTTGACGAGCACAATTTTGGCCAGGTGTGGCGCAAACCCTTCAGGATATCGGGAGTTAAAGGTTCCCTATTATCCCTGGGCCGCCTATATTGGTTTGACCACCCCGCCATCAGTTTATGTAGACGAAAATCATTGGTCCCGTCGGGAAAGCCCTGAGCCTTCAACCAATAGGCCAATGCTGCCAGCTTTACACGAATTGTATGAGGGGCTAGTCCCCGCCTTCTGGAATAAACACAGAATTGTGCCAAATGCTTGTAAGGTACTGGAAATAAAACAGGTAAACCATAATCTTTTCGGAACTCAGAAAATTCCTGAACACACTTCAGATAAGCTTTCCTAGAGCTGGGAGCAAGTGCGTGTGCCATACCCAAGGTCACCTCCTCGCTCCAACCATCCAGAGATGGTCTGGCATGGGTTCCGGCCGGGCGTCTGCGTTGGGTGCTAACTGCCAGAACTGCTCCATCTGCATACGAGACAGAGCGTTGGCCAATGAGTTATCCACCCCAGCGATGTCACAGGCACGGAACAATATATTATGCTCTAGACAATGAAGCGTAAAAATACGCAAAGCGGCCATAACTCTTTGCGATTTAGAAGTAAGACTGTTTATCACCTGAACTGTGGCCAAATTATCGCACCAAAAGTGCACTGTTGAATTTGCAAAACTATCCACCCATAGTGTAACAGCCACTATGATGGGAAAAAACTCTAGAAAGGTCAGATCAGATGTTATTCCCAGCGCATGCCAATGCAGGGGCCAAACCTGAGCACACCAATGCCCGTTAAAATACACCCCAAAACCTATCGATCCCGATGAATCGGATGCAACTTTTAAAGCATCACGAACCATCAACTCCTGCCGCCAAAAAGACACCCCGTTGAATTTAGATAAAAATTTAAGCCAAATTTCGAGGTCTAACTTTATAGACCGGGTAACTCGAATATGATGATGGGGCAAGGCTACCCCGGAAATGGCATCGCACAATTTGCGCAAAAAGGCCCTTCCCGGCGCAACGACCTTGCATGCAAAATTTAAGTGACCAATTAATGTTTGGAATTCCCTCAGGGTTGCTTTTTTACGCACTAAAAATTGCTGAACCCTCTGACTCAGGTCTGCCACCTTATCCGGAGGCAACCGGGAAAATTGCTGAACAGTGTCTAGTTCTACCCCCAAAAAGGATAACACCTGCTGTGGGCCCTCAGTTTTTTCTTTCGCCAATGGGATCCCCATTTCCGCTGTAAGATGTTGAAAAGCCTGCAACAGCGAAAGGCAATCCCCTGACCCGCACTTCCCGACGAATAAAAAATCATCAAGGTAGTGCACAACACCCGCTTGGCCCGATTTTTTCCTAATGGCCCACTCAATAAATGTGCTAAAGGACTCAAAGGCTGCGCACGATATGGAGCAGCCCATGGGTAAAGCACGATCCATATAGTAAAAATCTTGAAAATAGAAACCTAAAAGCTCAAAGTCCAGGGGGTGCACAGGGAGAAGCCTAAAGGCGGACTTGATATCGGATTTTGCCAATTCAGCGCCCAAACCGAATTTTTTGACTATCGAAACTGCCCTGTCAAAAGATGTATATTGCACGGAGCAAAGTTCCTCTGGTATTGCGTCATTCACCGAACTGCCTCTGGGATAAGACAGATGATGAATGAGGCGGAACTCCCCCTCGGCCTTCTTGGGTACTATGCCCAGCGGGGAAACCCTAAACTGCGGCGTGGGTGGTGACTTGAACGGGCCCAACACCCGTCCTTCCTTCAGCTCCTTATCTATTTTTTGTTGAACAATTGTCTCCATCCCTACTATCGATTTAAGGTTTGGCGCCATTCTTGGCATGCGTGGTCCCTGAGCCGGAATTCGAAAACCATAACTAAAACCTTCCAATAAATATGCAGCCGCCTCCCTGTCGGGATACGACTGCAACCAATAAGCCAACTGATCTAATTTAACCGGACTGGGGCCCCTTTGGAAAAGAAGGGGATGTTGTGTTTTTTCCTGGCTGCTGCCCTCCCCGGTTGTTGCCTCGATTGGGCTTTTGCTTGTTGCAGTGTTTGGCTGAGTGCAGTCCCAAGCATATGGTGCAGGCATGTAGATATTTACAATTGGGTTTGTTACAAGCCCCTTGGGATGCAAACTCCCAGCACATCGGCCTACGCTGGGGCTGAGATTGCGGGGCTGCCTGCCGAAAGGGCTGACCCTTTTTAGAATTTTGGACTGTGTGCCCACTATCGGCCTTCTGGCTGAATGCGGTCTTGGTCGACTGCATTACCTCCGACCAAAGCTGATTATCTATAAGGTCCCACCGCTTATTGGGCCGGCTCGCCGCCTTAGAACGGAAGCGTTTATCATACTCGAGCCATATGTTGCCTGGAAACTCAATGTGGGCATTATAGATAATATTCTGGTATATAACCAGTGACATGGCCCTGTAAGGTGAGACATCGACTAACAAGGCCATGTAAATCATGTAACAGGCCAGCCAATTTTCCCAAGTTTGTTCTACCACTCGTTTTTTTAGCTTTTCTTTAGCCTCATCATCCAAATCCTCCTTCTCTTTTTTGTCTAGGTCCCTGTAATAGAGCGAAAATATGTCAACATATTCATTCCTCCGGACCTTATCTATAACCTTTTGGGTTAGATGCGATGCAAGTTCTGCCACCGACAAAACCGGAGTCGCCTCTTGGGGCCACTTGTCAGTTCCCCAAAAAAGATTGGCGGGCCCTGTCCTCGCAGCCTCAAGCGTCGGAGCAGGCACGGCCAGGGCTGATGTACTAGCACTAGCCTCACACCCTGCCGTGGCTGCTTCCGGCTGAAAGCTACGTTTTGGTGTTGAGTGAAGTAGTTGTCCCTGATCCCAGGGCCATGTAAGTGTGGTGTTCATACCTGTGGAAGTGGTCGCCGTCTCCGTCAATGGCACTTGAGGGACCTCTTCTTCCACAGCTGCCGGCGCTAAAGCGGGGGCTGGATCCGTCTGCACCATCGCGGTTGATAGGATAACGGGCTCCAAGCCGGCCGGCGGCCCGTCCTGGTGTTCTGGTACCGGAACTTCCAGCAGGGGTTGTCCTTCTCCTTGCGGTCCTGCCCCGACCCTGGCTTCTAGGCGAGACATGCGAGACATTAAATGCTTCACAATCAACTTCCTGCTAGCATGCCACGCGGGCCGCTGGCTCACATCCCCCACCCCCATCCCCAACCAATTCTCGAAATCCCTCATTCGCGCCATCAGCGCGTTCAGATCGGCTGGGGGCAGCTCATCGTCGTCCAAAGATGTCACGTCCGGGGGTGGGGGGCGCTTAGTGGCGGTCTTCTCGGCTGGGCCCTTGCCCTTTCTTCTTAGGAGCCATCCTAGGAAAATAACACAAACGCCGTTAAATAACCCTCCAAGAAATCACCAAGGGGCCCGCTGGCCGGGAAGGCCCCATGCAGTGCCCAGTGGCGCTATCTCCGGCCGCAGGCTGGGCCCACATAGGAGCCCCCCTAGCAAATGCACGATACCATTAAATGATTTTATTATTATTATAATTATTATCATTATTATTAATTTATTTATTTATTTTATTTTATTTATTATTATTATTTAATATAAATATAGCAAATAAGTTAATCAATTATGCCATTAATAAATTATCTAAACAACATTAGGCATTATGCCATCTCATCATGCAACTTTTAAATGAAATCCAAGAATTAGGTCAACAGCCCCACAGAGCGAGAGTCAAAGGCTCACTCTAGCCAAACGACCCAAACAAACTTAAGTAATTGATGCCTGAAAGTGACTAAAGAAACCACTCCCTGGCCTGATAAAGGAGAGGGGGAAGCCAGGCCTACTTAACCTTGACCCCAGCCAAACCCCCTAAACCCCCCCTTGTCCCATTGAATAAACTGGGCTTTGCTAAACAAAATGGCCGCCAAGCCATGCGGCTAGCCATGGGGGCCGCCATTTTGTATAAAGCCACGAGGTGCCTGCAAGGCAGCCCGTGCCAAAATGGCGGCCTCGCTATGGAACCGGGGGGGGGAGGGGGGGTTAGAAAATACCTCCTCCCCCACACATCCCAAGTCCCTGGGGAAGGAGGCGCCGCCATGGCGCCAAACGCCTCACCTCCCCCCTCACCAGCTGGGTTACCCATCCCCTTGGCCGCGCCAGGCACCCGGGAGGCAGAGAAGGGGCGCCTCCTCGTCGCCCACTCTGCCCCCACGAAGGCCCCGACGCACAGGCCGCCACGCTCGAGCCGCGCCCCATCAGCGCGCTTCAAAGTAGACCGAGGGGTCGGGCCCAGCAACCTGGGCCGCCATCCCCCACCCACGCAGGGCCGAGGCGAATGCCGGGGAAGGCCCCAGCCGCACCGCCGCCTCCAGCCGCCTCCACGAGGTCCCGGCGAAGGGGGGGCGCAAAGAAGAGGAGAAAAAAGTGGGGGGCGAGCCTCACCCTCACCCCGGCCCCCCGCCATCCCAGCTGGACTAGGCCCGAATGGGCCCGGCCAGCTCTGTCTCCGGACGAAGCGGCCACGCCGGTAAACCGGCGCGCCGCTCCCTTCCCGTGCCGCAGGCGAGGCCGCGGCGGGACGGGGGGGGGGTCCAGGCAGGGAGGGGATAAAGCCCCCTCCCGGCCTAAGCCCCCAAAACCGACCTCATGCGTCGCTCCTCTTCCTTCTTCTTGAGGTTTGAGGGAGCACGTCCTCTCCCTCCAAACCTTTAAGCTGGAATGAGCTTAATCAGGGGGCGGGTTGGCTAAGAGCCGGCCACGCCCCCTGATCTAGATGGTTCCAGGATGGAACCATTGTCTCATTTTTCAAAGGGGGAGGCAAACTTCTCTCCCTCCCCCTGCGGGGTTGGTAAAGTCCTTTCCCTGACTAGGCCTCACTTAATGGGATGCTGTTTAAGCTCCGAATTGACAGTAAGGCTTCATTTACTTGATTTTCCCGACTAGGCCTCAGCTCATGGGACATTGTGTATGGCCTGAATTGACAGTAACCTACCTTGGCACACAGAGCCCATATGACCCACGCTACATTCTACTACAGTTTGGAGGAGGGTGGACCATGGATGATGGGATTTGATGTACCTCCATGGATTATGGGATTTGTAGTACTTTTAAACCTTTCATTCCCCACAGACCACTGTGGCCCAGAACCAAGACCGATACAGACCAAACTTGGCACACAGTGCCCCCATGACCCACACTCCATCCAACTGCAGTTTAGAGGAGGGCACACCGTGGATGATGGGATTTCAAGTACCTCCACTCACTTCCAAAGTACCCCACCCACGCAAGCATCAACCTCTACATCAACACAGCAGACGGAAAGACAAGAAACATTGTATATCCACAAGCTCTGCAGAACGGCAGCAACACCACACACCGACAACTCCACAGGACTTCCACATCCCACCCACCAGAACAACCCACAACGACACAGCCATGACCCCACCAAGACCGTAAGTAACATCAATTCCAACCCTTACATACTCAGACTTTCTCGCATCTCCTAAATAGGGCACAGCAACGCATGCCAGGTACAGCTAGTATACATATATATGTGTATTTTTTGTGCATTGACATATATTTGTCCCTAACAGTTGAAGGCACACCTAGGTACATCAGTTTAAACGGTTATGGCATCATTTCTATAAAAAAAAAAAAAAAAAAAAAGGTTATGACTTCTAACAAGATCTTGTTTCCTCAAAGATCATAAAATCTCCAAAAGGTTATGGAGATTTCCATTTTCCAAAATTAAAACCCTGATCAGTTTTAAAGCATGAATATGTGTCTAGTTTTAGTCCCACGATTCAAGAAGGATATTAACAAGCTGAAGAATAGGGCATTCAAAACTACTATAAGTTTGAAAACCAAGACCCATGGAAATGATCAAAGGTTTGGAAGCAAGTCCTATGAGGAATGACTGAGGGAGTGGATATGTTTAGCTTGGAGACAGGGGCGTTTCTTAGTGGAGGCAAAGTAAGCAGGTCCGGATTACCCATAAGGCCACCCTAGGGTGGCATTATTGGGGGCAGCAGATCGGGACCCCCCAAAAAAATTCAAAAAAATTAAAAAATTTTTTTAAAAAATTCAAAAAAAAGTGCACATGCGCGGCGGCGCAGACGCCATCGACAGCCGCCTCCCCCTTTGCTCTGCTCCCCTTGGCTCCTCCCTCCCTCCTAAAGCATCACGCCAGCCTCAGAAGCGGCGATTTCGGCTGCTTCTGAGGCCGCCCGGCATGACGCTTTAGGAAGGAGGGAGGAGCCAAGGGGAGGCCCTACCCTTGGGGCCACTGCCGCGCATGCGCGGCATTGTCTCCAGGGGTGGGGCATTCCTTCCTCCTCGCGCTGGCGAGGAGAAAGAGGCGGGGCCAGGGGTGGAGCCGGGGGCGGGGGCAGAGCCTTCGGCTTAGGACGCCAAAAGGCTATGATCCGGGCCTGATAGTAAACGGCTGCCTCAGGGCGCCACGCGGCCAAGGGTGCATCCAGCCCCGACCGCCAGGTTCAGTGCATCATGCCACGCCATTGCTGCGGGTGTGCGGCGCACGGGCGGGAGGCTCTGCCCCGGCTGCAAAATGTTCCCTGGCTTGTCCTTTTCATCCTCTTGGGAGTGCTCTGTTTTAATAGCGCATGCGCGAAACTTTCACGCATGCGCTGTTGGGACCGAGTGCTTTTGGTGGAGGGAGTTGCTAAACGCACACCCAATAGGCCGAAAAGGACAAGCCAGGGAACATTTTGCAGTCGGAGGCTCTGCTAAATGTTCCCCTGTCATCATCACCACACTGAAGACCCAGGGGGTGCCAAAAAAAGGTTGGCTTACTATAATTTTTTACCTTTGTCCGGTCCTGCTTGGAGAAAAGAAAACCAAGAAGAGACATGAGGACCATGTTTAACAGGGGTGCTCACACTTTTTCAGCATGCGAGCTACTCTTAAAGCAACCAAGTCCAAAAGATCTACCTGCCCCCGCCGCCATGCGCTCCTGCCGCCGTGCGCTCTTGCTGCTGTTTTCCGCAGGGCTTCTTCCGCCTGCGGGGCATTGCAGGAAGGAGAAAGCACAAGGCGGGACATCCAGAGGGAGCGCTCCGCCCTGCCTGTCTCGCCGGCAATGGAGGCTGCACAGCTGCTTCTGGACGAGAGAGAGGCAGGGCGCTCCCTCCAGAGGCCCCGCCTCGTGCTTCCTTCTTCCTGCAATGCCCCGCAGGCAAAAGAAGCACCGCGAGAGCGGAAGCCAACAGCAGGAGCGCACATGCACGCAGGGTGTGCGCAAGCATGGCAGGAGCGCCCCATCCGGCTGGTGAGGCCCGAAGATCACCTGGAAGAGGGCCGAAGATCTACTAGCAGCTCCCGAGCTGCCTAATGAGCACCCCTGATGTTTAACTATTTGAAAGAATGCCCACATTGAGGAGGGGGCAAGCTTGTTTTCAGCTGCTTGAGGACATGGAACAATACATTCAAAATGTAGGAAAAGAGATTCCACCTAAACATTAGGAATAATTCTGACAGTAAGAGCTGTTAAGCAGAGGAATATGCTGCCTCTGAGTCCTGTGGTGTCACCTCCTCTTGAGATTTTTACACAGAGGTTGGATGACAATTCGTTGGGAGTGAATGGTTTGTGTTTTCTTGTATGGCAGAATGGGTTGGACTGAATGGCCTTTGTGATCCACTTTTTAATAATTCTGTAATCTTATAAATCTCCACCCTGGATTAAAATGTATAATCCTAACACTGATCACTTCAGAAAGGATGGATTTATGAGGCTGTTTTTTGGTTGTGCTCTGGGAAGGCAGTTCATATTTGCTTTATCAGCATTGCAAGGCTGCCATGAGTCCTTTATCAATGCTTACATAAGGCCCTGAAACTGGCTCTCTTTCTGTGGATGGTGATAGCTACAGCTGATGGTTATATGCCAGCAGCAACCGTGCTTGAATGTGTGAAAATAAGACTGCAGTTTTCCAAAAGGCATCATGTGCAGAGCCAAGGAGGGTTTTAACAAGAACCCAATTCAAGGACTGGTTTATTGAAAGTTTTATCACATCCTGTCCTGAAAACTGTGTATATGGCACTTTAAAAACAAGAAGCCAAGTTTCAAAGAAACTAAATTAAAAATAAATGTATTAAAAGGCAATAATTGAATGTAAACAAATTACTCACAAGAAGACAGATTAAATATAAATTCATTAAATTTGAAAAAAAAACCAACAGAAAAAAAACCCATCTTTGAGATATTAATATTCAATGGATCTAATTAACAACAGAGCCTTTGACATTATATGATTATACTTTGTGATATCACTTTGAGAGCATCTACACCAGTGTTTCCCAACCAGTGTGCCGTGGCACACTAGTGTGCCGTGAGCGATCATCAGGTGTGCCGTGGGCGATCATCAGGTGTGCCGTGGGAAATTGGGACCTCCAATACCCTTTCTTCCCCCTCCTGCCAAACCCTTTTTCTTCTCCACTCGAGCTCCCTTCTTCCACCAGCTGGCTGGGAATATTTAGGGAAAAATTAGGGGAAAATTCTTTTTGCGTGCTTCTTTCTCGCCAGGGTGAACGGTTCCTTTTTGGTGGACCTGGCCAGCCTCTGTCTTCAAGGCAAGGCCCTCCAAATTCATGCTCGATATCAAGGGGTTCTCTTTTTGTCACCTGATTGGGTTCCTCTTCAAAGACCATCCAGTTCCTTGTATGTGTTTTTCATCTATTTCCTCTCTTTTACCCTTGTCTCTTACTCCAGTACTTGGGCGAGTGGGTGGCTCCTTCTATCTATGCGGTGTCCTCCAGCAACATGTGTGGGTGTATATGTTTGTCCCTCTTTGATAAGCTAGTCCCTGGTTCTTCAACCTGGGCCTCTTTTCTGCTTTTGAATTCCTGGCTGTCAAGACTTCTGTTGACTCTTCTGTCGGCTCACTGCGTCTTTCACTACAATGCAGAGTTGAAACCAGGTCTTTTAGGGTTTCTGAATTCAAGTCTAATTTTATTTCAGAAGGAGAAGAAAATGCCTCCTGTAAGTGATAAACTTAGAGGATGTAGAGAAGAGAATAAAATATGCAGCACAGTTTTTTTTTACATGTATAAATAAACCAAAGCATTAAACAGACCTCTAAAAATAAACAGCTCAATGGCAAGTTCTCAGAAGAAAGAACATGCCCTACTTTGCAACTTGTTAACTGAGGCTTACAAAAATAAAAAAAAGCCAGGAAGGAAAGTCTGTTTTGATTGTGATGCTTGTGTCTTACAATGATTGTTTTGGACACTCAATTTATTGCACTACTTCAGTGTTTTTCAACCTTTTTTGAGCCGCGGCACATTTTTTACATTTACAAAATCCTGGGGTACACCACCAACCAAAATGACACAAAATGACACTCTAACACAGTAATACATATAGTTAATATGTTTTTAAAATGTATTTATATACTCAGTGTGAAACCTGAGCCTGTATCGATGAACACAACATAGATATCATGGCAGGAATGGCAGAAAGACACATACGAAGGTCTTGCTCAACAGCTGTCAGTCATGGGAAAACTTTGGCCCGCTGGGTGCTTTGGACTTCAACTCCCACCATTCCTAACAGCCTGAGGCCCTTTCCTGCTTAAGTGGCTGAGGGGGGGAAAGGAAAAGAGCCTGAGGCTGCTAGGAATGGTGGGAAGTTGGAGTCCAAAACACCTGGAAGGTCCAAGTTTGCCCATGCCAGCTTTCGATTCCATCGCCACATCTATCTTCAGCCTCTGGCAGTTTGAATACTGTATATGTGATTATCTACGTGATTTTCTACCTTGTCGCTATGATTATGATGCTGCTTCTTTAAATTGTCCGCAAACTGACTGTGTTATTGTGCGGATCCTGGAACTGACATTGGATAACATTGTGAGGTTACACTTTGTTTTTTGCACTCACTTCCGTGATGCCATCAAATACCGCGAGTTTTCCATAGAGGAGTGCTCCGTGAACTTGCTACTTCCTGGTTTGCAACCCCTCTGCTCTCTGTGGTGACCACGCTGAACTACTTTTGATTTTCTCCAGCAGGATTGGGTACTTTGAATGTGTTTTTTTTGCATATGATTATGTATGATTAATTGTGCATTTTGTACTGTGACGTAGCGGTGCACCTTTAATAAGTAAGGGTATTGGAGGTTACAATTTCCCACGGCACACCTGATGATTGCTCATGGCACACTAGTGTGCCCCGACACACTGGTTGGGAAACACTGCACTACTCAATTGTTCATTGTATATAATACAGGCAGTCCCCAAGTTACAACATCTGACTTACACATGACTCATAGTTAAAATGGGGGTGAAACAACAGAAGGTAAGAGAAATCTGCCCCGACAAAGGGAAATTCACTTCTGGGAGGGTTATTATCATGGGGAAAAGGTGTCTCCACTGAACCTTTACCACCATTCCTTGCAACCGCAACAAGCCATTTTTTTCAAAATGCAATTGTCACAGGGGCAGAAAGTGAGGTGAAATCTTCTGAACAGAGGCAGCGAAAGCAAAACAAGCACCACAGGGCTGTTAATCCTTTCCTATGCTATCAAAAGCTTCTATATAGATAGATATTTTGGCTGAAGTTGCACTTTCAAAATATATCTGTTCCAACATGCATACTAATTCAACTCAAGAACAAAACCCTATTTTGTTCATAACTAGGGGACTGCCTGGTAGGGTTGTGAATTCGAGGTAAACCTTACCCGTTTCGTGTCCCGGATTTCAGTGGAGGTCCCGATCTGTTTTTTGGGTGCCTCCCGAAATAGGGAGGGCAAATGTCTTTTTTTCCTCTTGGTGCCAAATATCAGTTTTCTACTGGCCCGTTATGGGAGGGCTTTCCACCTAGGCTCTCCTTCCTAGTGCACACTTTATGGAGGCTTCTTTTTCCTGCTGTTTCTACTCTGAGGAGGTGTTAGGTTGCAGGCACTGGCAGACGTGGGCGCTTTCGTGGCCTGCATGCCACACATGCACTCTCCTTGGAAAGAGAATGTGTGTGTGGCATGCAGGCCCAGAGTCCCTGCGCCACCAGTGTCTGCAGCCGAGAGCCTCTTACTCTAGAGCAGTGTTTTTCAACCTTTTTTGAGCCATGGCACATTTTTTACATTTACAAAATCCTAGGGCACACCATCAACCAAAATGACACAAAATGACACTCTAACACAGTAATACATATAGTTAATATGTTTTGAAATGTATTTATACACTCAGTGTGAAACCTGGGCCTGTTTCGATGAACACAACATAGATATCCTGGCAGGAATGGCAGAAAGACACACACGAAGGTCTTGCTCAACAGCTGGGAGTTATAGTTCACCCACTATCAAAGAGCATTCTGAACTCCACCAATGATGGAATGGAATCAAACTTCCCACACAGAATTATCATAACCAAGAGAAAATAGTGTAAGAGTTTGGTGGGCATTGACCTTGAGTTTTAGAGTTGTAGTTCACCTATATCCAGAGAGCACTGTGGAGGGGAGGGAGGAAGACATGTGGCGAGTCTGCACAGTAGCGCCCACACGGGTCATGTCTTCCTCCCTCCCTCCCCCCTCCCGCATAAGCGGCAGTGTGAGCAAAGCGAAGCAAAGCAAGCAGAGCGAGGCTGGGAAGAAGGGAGCCCAAGTGGAGAAGAAAAAGTGTTCAGCAGGAGGAGGAAGAAAGGGTATTGGAGGTTCCAATTTCCCACGGCACACCTGATCATCGCTCACGGCACACTAGTGTGTCATGGCACACTGGTTGGGAAACACTGCTCCAGAGTAAGAGGTGCTCAGTTGCAGGCACTGGCACTCCTGCATGCCACACATGCACACTCAGTGAAAGAGAGTGCATGTGTGGCATGCAGGCCCAGAAAGCACCCACGTCTGCCAGTGCCTACAGCCGAATGCCTCTTACTCTGTGATGCCAAAAAGCAGGCCAGGAGCCGGGGACCCACCCATTTATATGTCTCCCCTTTCTCTGAACATTGGGACTATGTTGTATTGTAAGGGCCCTGTACTGTTGAACACATATCTGTGGTTTCACTTACCCACATGTTTCAAGAATTTGCTATGTTCCCACAGTGATTCTATGGTATGCTTCTCCTGGAACTTATCTTAAAGTTATAATGAAACACCTAGAGATTCCGAGGGCACTTCCAGACATCCCATGAACCCAGGAACAGTTTTTAAAATGCGAACGTTCCCGGGTCCTCATCCACATACACCCCAGAAAGCATGTGCTTTCTGAGGTGGGTGTCCAGATGTACTCCCGGAACGTTCCGGAGGAACACACGGATACTCTAACCCTCTTCCCCAAACCTCCCAAAACCTGCTTTAAAAGTAAAAACTTACCCGGCCTCCATTAGAGTGCTGCTGGAGCTCTCCTGGCGCGTAGGAATGACTCACCAGGAGAAAGGGGGAGGAGGAAAATCGCTCCTGCCCCCCTTCTCCTGGCACGTCATTTCTACATGCCAGGAGAGCTCCAACACCACTCTAATGGAGGCCAGGTAAGTTATTTTACTTTTAAAAGGGGGTTTGGGGGAGGTCATTCGGAGTGCGGTGTCATCTGTACGCAGATGATGTCCAACTCTGTCACTCCTTCCCACCTGCTACTAAGGAGGCTGTTCAGGTCTTGAACCTGTGCTTGGCCTCTGTGTCGGACTGGATGAGGGTGAACAAATTGAAATTGAATCCAGACAAGACAGAGGCACTCCTGGTCAGTTGAAAGGCCGAACAGGGCATAGGGTTACAGCCTGTGTTGGACGGGGTTACACTCCCCTTGAAGACGCAGGTTCGCAGTTTGGGTGTGATCCTGGACTCACTGATGAGCCTGGAACCCCAGGTTTCGGCAGTGACCAGGGGAGCATTTGCACAGTTAAAACTTGTGTGCCAGCTGCGCCCGTACCTTGGGAAGTCTGACTTGGCCACGGTGGTCCATGCTCTGGTTACATCCCGTATAGATTACTGCAACACTCTCTACGTGGGGCTGCCTTTGAAGACTGCTCGGAAGCTGCAACTAGTCCAACGGACAGCAGCCAGGTTGATAACAGGAGTGGCATTCAGAGAGTGTACAACTCCTCTGTTGTGCCAGCTCCACTGGCTGCCAGTTTGCTTCCGGGCACAATTCAAAGTGCTGGCTTTAGCCTTTAAAGCCCTAAACGGTTTGGGTCCAACTTACCTATCCGAACGCATCTCTCCCTATGAACCATCGAGATGTTTAAGATCATAAGAACATAAGAAGAGCCATGCTGAATCGGACCTCAGATCTTGGTCCCAGTGGCCCACCAGTTGTACATGGGGATCTCGAGCAGGCGAGGGCAAAACCCTGACCTGGCGGGGCCTACACTTGAGAGTAACTAGGGCCTTTTCAGTGGTGTTCAGGCTGACAGCTGTCACAACCTCTTCTGGCCATTTCTGGGTGAAGAAATATTTCCCTTTATTAGTCCCTCCCAGGGGAGTAGAGACAAAGAAAATCAGATCAGCCCCTCCCGTCCTGACATTTGGTTTCATAAGGGAGCCGCTCCATCCCTTGGAGAAAGTCAAGACCTGATCTTGGTTATTTGAGCAGGCATTTGTGGTGGCTGATGAAATTTCGCAAGAAAGTCAAGACCAGGCTTTTGAATTTGCTGATGAAATATAAAGGTGGAATGATGACGATGTGACGGAAACTGATTTCAACATGACGCTGAGACTGCAATTGTATGTTTTTAATTGTTAATTTGTTGTTACATGGTTATTTTTTTGGTTTGTTTGCTTGTGTTTTATTGAGGGGCAGAGACTGCCTTGTGTAAACCATCCCGAGTCGCCTTCAGGCTGAGAGGGGCGGTATAGAAACGTGACAAATAAATAAATAAATAAATTGCAAAACCCAGGTACCTCAAAGGGGAGACGAGGACCATCCAGACTGCCTAGACTAGAGCCTTATAGAACTTTGCAGGTTATAATCAGCAAACTGAACTGTGCATAGAAACAGACTTGTCCAAGGTCTCCAGAGTCATAGTCCAGCTTTATAACAAGAAAGCCAAAGCCCTTTATTAAGTGGCTGAGCCAATAGGTTGCTCATAGGATTTGAAAGCATTTTGGAAAGGCAGCCCTATGTAGAGTGGTGGTTGACCTCAACTTGTCACAATATTATCATGAGATTTCTTGGTAAGGGTGACTCAGAGGAGATTTGCCAATGACTTCCTGCAAAATCAAGAGGGTATGACTTGCCTTCAGCCACCCAGTGTTTTTCCATGGTTGAGTGAGGATTCAAACCCTTATCTCCCAGAGTATTAAGGAAACATTCAATCCATTACACCGCATTGCAGTGGTTCTCAACCTTCCGAATGCCATGACCTTTTAATACAGTTCCTCATGTTCTGGTGACCCCAACCATAAACATTATTTCTGTTGCTACTTTCATAACTGTAATTTTGCTACTGTTACGAATCATAATGTAAATATCCGATATGCAAGATGCATTTTCATTCACTGCCACAAATTTGGCAAATTAGCATTTGGCACAAATACCTAATACACCCAAATGTGAATACTGGTGGGGGTGGGGAATTAATTTTGTCATTTGGGAGTTGTAGTTGCTGGGATTTATAGTTCAATTACAATCAAAGAGCATTCTGAACCCCACCAACGCTGGAATTGAACCAAACTTGACACACAGAACTCCCATGACCAACAGAAAATACTGGAAGGGTTTGGTGAGCATAGAGTTTGAGTTTGGGAGTTGTAGTTCATCTACATCCAGAGAGCACTGTGGACTCAAACAATGATGGATCTGGACCAAACTTGGGCATATTGAGTATTGGACAAATACTCAATATGCCCAAGTGTGAATACTATTGATTTATTTATTTATTGTTCACTTTTATATACCGCTCCTCCCTGCAGGCTCGGGGCGGTTTACATAAGACAACAGTATACAAGATAAAATACAGATAAAACAATTTGTTATATAAAAACGCAGGGCAAAACAGACTTGTCAGGAAGCACTTAAATTGAAGGCCTGCTTAAAGAGGGTCGTCTTGCAGGAGGCTAACTCCGTAATAGTGCGAACTCCATCTGGTAACACGTTCCATAAAGTCGGCGCCACCACAGAGAAGGCTCTTTGTCTTGTTACTGAAAGGTGGCAGGAAAGAACTGATGGCATCACCAGAAGATTTTGTTCTTCTGATCGCAGTGATCTTGGGGGAACATATGGGGTGAGGCGGTCCCTCAGGTACACTGGCCCTGGACCATACAAGGCCTTAAAGGTCAAAACCAGCACCTTGAAAACAATCCGGTACTCTATTGGCAGCCAGTGCAATTGCTGTAAGATTGGTATGATGTGCTCTCTTGCAGGTGCTCCCACCAGTAATCGGGCAGCAGCATTTTGCACCAGCTTGAGTTTCCGGGTTGTCGACAAGGGAAGGCCAATGTAGAGGGCATTACAGTAGTCTAGCCTCGAGATGACCGTCGCCTGGATTACCATGGCTAGGTCATTCCTGGATAGGTAAGGAGCCAGTCGCCTATCCTGTCGGAGATGGAAGAATGCAGACTTGCTAACCGCAGAGACCTGAGTCTCCATCAATAGCAGTGGGTCTAGTTGGACCCCCAGGCTTTTTACCAAAGACGACGGGCTTAACCACTCACCTTCCAGGGTAGGCAACCGGCACTCACCAACACCAGGACGACCCATCCATAGGATCTCCGTCTTCGATGGATTCACCTTCAACTGGCTAGAACGCGGCCAGTCACGGCTTCAAGGCATTGATGGAAACAATTGGGTACGGTGTCCGGCCTGCCATCCATTCTCAGCACCAGCTGGGTGTCATCAGCGTACTCATGACACTCCAGACCAAAATCACGAACCAGTCGGGCAAGTGGATCCATATAGATATTAAACAATAAATACTAGTGGAGTTTGGGGAAAATAGACCTTGACACTTGGGAGTTGTAGTTGCTGGGATTTATAGTTAATCTACAATCAAAGAGCATTTTGATCTCCAATAACAATGGAATTGAAGCAAACTTCTCACACAGAACCCCCATGACCAACAGAAAATACTGTGTTTTCTTTTCTTTTTAATATAATCCATTTTTATTATTATTTTCATCAAATAAGTAAGATACAATGAAAGAGTGAGAACAATATAAGGTTATAGGAAAGCAGGAGATATAAACAAATATAGCTTTGGAAAGAGAGGGAAAGAGAGAGAGAGAGAGAGAGAGAGAGAAACCCCCAGTAAAAATGAAAAAAGATTTTTTTTTAAAAAAAAAATGGAAAAATGGAAAAGGAAGAAAAAAAGGAAAAAAGGGGGGGGGAAAGAAAATATAAATATAAATAAAAAGTGTGTGACTTCCATTTTTCTTCCATTCCTTTTTTCGTTTCTCAGTTTCTGCTACAATTAGCAGTCTGTTATCATATTTATTTATTTAAATTTCCTTAATCTTTTTATATTCTTTCCGTCCCCCCCCCCCCCCCCAAGCTTGTCATTCGTTGTCTTTCCCTATTTTACTATCAATTAGGAGAGGGTGCAAGTTCTTGCTCCACGTATTCCGTCAATACAGTGATCCAAGCCACGGTCATCTCAAGGCTAGATTACTGTAACGCGCTCTACATTGGCCTTCCTCTGTCGTCGATCCGGAAGCTCAAGCTGGTGCAGAACACTGCCGCCCGGCTCCTGTCTGGCATAGAAGTCGGTGGCATAGAAGCCTCAATAATAATAATAATAATAATAATAATATTTTTCCAATCTGTTCTTTTCATTCCCTTTCCATTATTATGCTTAAGCCAGAATGTCAATTCATCCATGTCTTTAATAGCCATTACTTTTTGCAGCCATTGTTCTTTAGAAGGGGTTTGGTCTTCTTTCCAGTGTTTTGCAAATGCAATTCTTGCTGCCGTACTAAAGAAAATAAATAGCTTTTCTATATTTTGTTCTTTAAATATTTGATCATGCAACAGGCCTAGTAAGTAAAATTCTAGTTTCATTGGAAATTCAATATTTAAGATTTTTTTTTACTTTCTCTGTGAATTATTTGCCAAAATTCTCTTGTTTTCGGGCATGACCACCATATATGATAGAAAGATCCTTCATGGGTTTTACACTTCCAACATTTATTATCGACATTTTTATACATTAAATTCAGTTTCTTTGGAGCTATATACCATCGGTGGAGCATCTTCAGCCAATTTTCTTTTAGGTCGGATGCATATGTAAATTTTAATCTCTTTGTCCAAATCTGTTCCAATTCATCTGAATTGTTCTACCTATATTTTGTGCCCATTTAATCATGGAATGTTTAATATCTTCAGTTTCAGTAGCCCAACTTAACAGGGTATTATATATTTTTGTTATTATCTTC
The DNA here is from genome assembly GCA_030556195.1 of Anolis apletophallus. Lineage (NCBI taxonomy): Eukaryota > Metazoa > Chordata > Lepidosauria > Squamata > Anolidae > Anolis > Anolis apletophallus. Next base: position 195,453,247 of record JARBWK010000002.1, on the reverse strand, counting down.
TTCTCCCCCATTAGGATTTTATCCCAAAGTTCTTCTTTTTCACTAAATCCTACTTCCTTCTCTTTATTAAAAGATTCCTTAATCTGATAGTATTGTAGCCAGGACACCTTTTTATATTGGAGTGCAATGTCTTCTTGAGTCTTTAATTCATATGTTCCTTCCTTATTAGAAAATACTGTGTTTTTGATGATCTTTGAAGACCCCTCTGACACCCTCTTGTGAACCCCCCCCCCCCACAGGGGTCCTGACCCCCAGGTTGAGAAACACTGCCTTATTGGCTCTCCCTTGTAGGGTGCATTACAATAATCCAAATGGGATGTAGGTAAGGTCTCGGCCATGGTCAGGTGATGCTTTTCCAGGAGTAGCAGACTAAATAACTCGTAATTACTGCCAAAATGTAAGCATTCCAGTTCTGGATTCCAGATGTATGACTGAGTCCAAAAACTTGCTCAACTTGTAAATCCACCTAGAAGGGGCTAGGTGAATTATGTGATGACGTACCACAGGCACTTGTCATTGTTTGGATTCACCTTCAGCACACTTGTCTTCATCCATTCCACTATTGACATTTGGCACTGGTTTAGGGGGGAAACGTTCTTGGATTTAGAGAGAGATGCATGTCATCTTACATGACTACTGAACATTGCTTTCTTTTCTTCAAGGTTGAGGCCTGTTTTTCATTCTGTGCTTAAAAGCTTTCTGGCAACATGTGAATTTCTGACTTTACTGAACTGTAGGGGGACATTTTCATTCAGGCGGAGAATCTAGGTCAGCTGTTCATAAAAATAACTCAAGTGTTCATTGAACAAAAGGTACAAGCCTCTGGCAGCCCAGGAAAAGTATTTCCCTTCCCTTTGCTTTCCCTTAAATAATATTAAAAATGTTTTAGTCATTATCAGCTTGCAAATGTGATGCCCAATTTATTGTGTGCAGCCATGACTTTTTATATGAATGGGATTGTCACGGGAGCAGCCGACTTGATGGTTTCTAGACAAAGCCATGATATGGTAAGTTTTCATTGTGAGTTGAAAATTGGTTCATTCATTTCCAGTAGAGAAAAAGACATGGCCACGACCCAAAAGATCTAATTTATTCAGCTGGAAATTCTTAGGAAGACTGTCACAGGTAGTGAGTCTGGGGTTTATTTTGCTTGTGTACCATAATAATAATAATACACTTTATTTATATTCCGCTCTTCTCTCCCTGAAGGGGACTCAGAGCGGATTACATCACACATATGGCAGATAGTCCCTGCTGGTTCCACATACAATTACATACAACATACAACATATGACAAGTACAATTTTAGAAGGATCTTCTTCAGGCTGCATCACTGGGTGCGTCACAGGGTGTGATTGAGTCATTACGTCACATCCTCATGACGGACAGCCTCTGTTTTCTGCATTCTACCTTCAGGCAGCCGATCTTACTTTATTTAGGCATTGTAAGTCCTTGAAAAAATCCTTCCCCGCTTGGCGGTTCCCAGTTTTATCTAATCACAGCTGAGCTGTTTCCGAAGTGTTGGGTAAACAGTGGACAGGGATCACAGCTGGGTGTCCAAACCAGCCCAGGATTCAAACATGCAACCTTCAGATTGCCAGCACAGCTGTTGTTACCACTGTGCTATCTCTCCGGCCCATGGGCACTGTGGGATGAGAATGAACCCCAAGGCATAATGGGAAACAAATCCTGGCTGCATAATCTCATTTGGGGAAATGCGATAAACAGAAGGTGACAGCATCTCTCTTGAATCCAATACCCTGAGAGACGGAAAAATGCAGTGGTTAGCACACTAGGCTTGGACTTTTGGGTTCAAATCTCCTGAGACATGAAACTCATTGGATGACATTGAACCATTCATTTTCTCACCTAGATCCATTTTGTGGCATACTGAAAAATAAACCACACGTAGTTCACATTTGATCAGCCCACACACTGCCTTGCCAGAGAAAGAAAATATGCCATGCAAATGAACAGTAAAGAACAAGTAGTTTACTCTTCGTAATTCAGGACAACATATGTACAATCATGTTGTCAGTCGCATTAACTAACATAATGTCCTTTTATGACAGATTTAAAATGGTCTTTCTTTGTCCATGTGGAGAATCTTTCTCCCAGCATCTTATGAAGCTAGAGCAGTGTTTTTCAACCTTGTTTGAGCCACGGCACATTTTTTACATTTACAAAATCCTGGGGCACACCACCAACCAAAATGACACAAAATGACCCTCTAACACAGTAATACATATAGTTAATATGTTTTTAAATGTATTTATACACTCAGTGTGAAACCTGGGCCTGCTTCGATGAACACAACATAGATATCCTGGCAGGAATGGCAGAAAGACACAAACTTCCCACACAGAACTCCCATAACCAAGAGAAAATACTATAAGAGTTTGGTGGGCATTGACCTTGGGTTTTGGAGTTGTAGTTCACCTATATCCAGAGAGCACTGTGAACTGAAACAATGTTGGAAATACCCTGTATGTATGTCTTTATGTATATTGTCTATTTTAAACAATAAAACCTTTATTTTAAAAAAAAGAGTTTGGTGGGCATTGACTTTGAGTTTTGGAGTTCACCTATATCCAGAGAGCACTGTGGACTCAAACAATGTTGGATCAGGACCAAATTTGGCATATTGGGCATATTGGCATGAATACTCAATATGCCCAAATGTGAACACATGGAGTTTGGGGAAAATAGACCTTGACATTTGGGAGTTACAGTTTCTGGGATTTATAGTTAACTCACAATCAAAGAGCATCCTGAACTCTTGCAACAATGGAATTGAACCAAACTTTGCATACTGAACTCTCATTACCAACAGAAAGTACTGAAAGGGTTTGCTTTGGAATTGACCTTGAGTTTGGAAATTGTAGTTCACCTACACCCAGAGAGCACTGTGGACTCAAACAATGTTATGTTATGTTGTTGTTTGTTTTCTATCCAGAATCACAATGTTGGAAGGAGGCTCACCACTTTAAAGGTCCTTAAAACAGGCATGGGAAAACTTCGGCCCTCTGGGTGCTTTGGACTTTGGAAAAATATATGTATTAATATTTCTAACTTTTTTGTAAAATATAATAAGGAAAGTTGTAAATTAGAAACATTGAAGTTTAAAATTATGAAACTATTGAACTTAGAATAGAAAGGTAATACAAAAAAAGTTAAAACATTCCAAATCCTCTTATTGAGAAGGATGAACCTGATATGCTGCTACCAATCTAGTAATCCTCGGCTTTATTTTCATCAGCAGGAATCGCAAATCATCGCGATTGACTATTTTGCAATCGGTTTCTTTTTTTGTTAATAAATTGGTTACCGCACTGAATCCACGTTCCACTAAATATGTTGAAGGACATTATTATTATTGTTATAAGACTCAACCAGTTGGAAGGGAACCCCAAAGGTATTATTATTATTATCCCTTGCTTGGCGAGAGGAAGAGGAGGGAGCAGGAAGAGGGAAGAAGAGACACACACACAGAGATGGATGGTAGCCTGTCACTGGCTCATGCCACCACTCCCACTGCCCCCTTACAGGGGTTCAGCGCCCCTCAAATTCTCCTGAGCCTTCCAGCACCCCCCTAGATTGCCCCACCGCACACCAGGGGGTGGTACCACCCACTTTGGGAACCACTGAGCTACAGCATGCTCCAAAACTGTTTTTTCTGTCTGCTTCTCTGCAAGCACCTGCACACAGCTCAAGCCTGAAAAATGTAACAGTATCCAAAAGTCCCAGGCTCAGCCATCTCCCAGGGCATTGCCCAGCCAATCAGCTTCACACATCTTTTTTTTACAGTTGATCCGCACACACTAACTCAGTGTTTCCCAACCTGTGTGCCGTGGCACACTAGTGTGCCGTGAGCGATCATCAGGTGTGCCGTGGGAAATTGGAGGTAGGAGGGAGAGAGAGAGAGAGAGAGAGAGAGAGAGAGAGAGAGAGAGCCCTCCTGTCCTACTGGGAAGCCCTAGCCGGGGCTCAATCCCTTGCCTGAGTCCCGCAAACACAGCCTCCTTTTGGGAAGCCTTGTGCCGCCAGACTCACCACTTGCCTTCTTGGGCTCCCTCCTCCCCTCCGCTCCTTCCTCGGCCTCGGAAGGGTTTGAGCCGAAAGGCGGGGACTGTGTCCGGTGGAAAGAGCCACACTGAGAGAGAGAAGATCCTGGGATGGGACTTGCTCGGGTCCCCTGGCTGCCTGGGGGTGGATCTACACCGTAGCATTCATGCAGTGATGCACTCCTTGGTCTTCCAGGGCTCAAGGCTGGGGAATCCCGGGATTTGTAGTTTGGGGAGGCTCAGGATGGTGTCAAACTACCACTCTCGTGATCCCCTCACACTCAGCCAAGGCGGGTCAAGGGGCGTTCGGGACACAGGATTGAGGCACCTTTAAGCAGGGGCCGAAAACTAACAGGGTTTGCTCACTTAAGGCAGGCGTGGACCAACTTGGGCCCTCCCTCCAGGTGTTTTGGCCTACAACTCCCCCCATTCTCTCTATGTGTTGTGTGTGTATATGCATATATGTACTGTGTATATACATATTAACTATATGTATTACTGTGTTCAAGTGTCATTTTGTGTCATTTTGGTTGGTGGTGTGCCCCGCGGCTCAAAAAAGGTTGAAAAACACTGCACTAACTGATTTCTTGTATGCTCCAACAATATTGAGGAGGGGGCAGGCTTGTTGTATGCCGCTCTAGGGACTAGGATACAGAGCAATGGGTTCAAGTTCACCTAAACATTAGGAAGAACTGCCTGATGGTAAGAGCTGTTTGATGGAAGAATATGCTGCCTTGGAGTGTAAAGCAGTTCCTTTCTCTTTAGGTTTTTAAGCAGAAGTTGGATGGCTAACTGCCAGGAGTGTTTTGACTGTGTGTCCTTGCATGTCAGAGGATTGGACTTGATGGCCCTTGGGTCTCTTCCAACTCTATGAGCCTTTGAAATACAGAGAACATTTATATTTCTGTCAACTGCAATGTTTCTCAAAGTATTCCAATACCTCTTTGCTTCTTAATGGACCATTTGGCCACAATCTCAGCATTTACCAGCTGAGTTTGCTATCAGACGGAGCAATAGGCTGTTTTATTAATTTTATTAATACACATATACTTTACATTATCGCCAAGGATCTCATGAGAGGTAGGAAAATAACATGCCATCCAAGCTATTCCTTGGAAGAATCATGTGAAATCCTCAGTGAACCAGCCCTATGATGCTGATTTCCCTGTTATCTCTTTGCCTTCAGATCCATCATGCCTCAGTAAGACTGAGCCCTAAAGTATATGGTTGGTGCTTTACCAGTGAATGTGTAACTAAAGAGAGGCTAATTATGAAACCACATTTTAGAAAACATTATCTATGACAGAGGAAACCCGGGTTGAAGTCCATGGTCCCAACATTTGCTATCCTCCGCCCCTCCCTTTCTTTTCATGAATTCCCACTTTAGACATAAAGGAGTTTGTATTTCAGGCGGATGTGGGGATGGAGCAAAGGTTCAAAAGAGTCTTTTGTTGCTGCTGGGGAACGGTGGGATGAAATCAGCCCTGAATTGGCAATTCCTTTCCTCTGCCCTCGCTATAATGAATGCATTGTGCTCTGGTGAATGGACAAGTAAGGCAGAAACAAATAAACAAATAACATCCCAGCGTTTCAAGCGCCTCATGTGAGATTTTCTAAAATAGAATGCAAACACAACGCCAAATGATGTAAATAGAATTCTGGATTGAATTATTAATTAATTAATTAATTAATTAATTAATTAATTAAACTTGTTAGTCGCCACTCCCAAACGGCTCGGGGCGACTTACAGAGTTCACGTTCACTGGGCAGACCAGTAAGAACGATACAACAACAACAATACACAATAGAAAGAAAAACAATACATTAATAAATACTAACGATGATTAGATGTTATAGGGCTGTCTTTCCTGGGGTCTTAGGCTCCTCATTTCGTTTGTCTCTAAGACTAGACAAGTCAGATCTAGTCCACATCCCGAAGCTTACACCCCAGAAAGTTCGCGTGTGAAATCTCCTGTGCTTCCTCTTCTTTTGGCAGGGATCGCTATTTCTTCCGTAGAGATCACGCTTGTTGTCAACAGTAGGGGAGGTTTTATGGCTTTGTGGGTCATCTGGTCTCTCTGTTCCGAGGAGGAGCTCGGAGGACTTCCGGGTGCTCTCACAGGGGGTGGGGGGTCGAGCATGGAACTTGGCCTGACTACCAGTTCTGCTTCCACCTCCTTCGGCGCTTGCTCCCACGTGTCCATTCTTTCCGCTTGGCCTCCAAGAGGGATGAAGACATCAGGTCTTCTTCGGCGTTCCCAAGGCCACCGGCCATCTTGGTCGCCACACCAAGCACCCCCCCCCATGGGGGGCTGCGGCACCGTGGCTGCCACTCTCCAGGGCGGGCCAGGACTCGGGAGATCTCCAGCAAATCCTGTTCCAGACTTTCCAAATGTGTTGTTTGCCGTTTTCCAAATATTTGCAAAGTCTAGACAAGGCCTGGGCAAACTTGGGTCCTGCAGGTGTTTTGGACTTCAATTCCCACAATTTCTAACAGCCTCAGGCCCCTTCCTTTTCCCCCTCGGCTGCTTAAGCGGCTGAGGGGGAAAAGGAAGGGGCCTAAGGCTGTTAGGAATTGTGGAAATTGAAGTCCAAAACACCTGCAGGACCCAAGTTTGCCCAGGCCTGGTCTAGACTAAGGTGGGACCTGTACCCACTGAGCATAAACAGCCTTTGGGAGGGGAAGGGTTCCTTTGTAGACCTTGGAACCACCACATGACCCATGTTTTTTGGATTGTTAGCACACATTTTCAGGTTGAAATTCACCCAGTACAAACAGTTTTGTGTGTGTGGGTGTGCCTTCAAGTTGATGGTCATCTAATGGCGAACTCATGAATTTTTTAATGGTTTTCTTAGGCAAGGAATACTTGGTGGTGGCAAACCTTTTTGGCCTTTTCAGAAAAAAATTTACTCACCGCCCCCCTAGAAATTAATTTTTAATTTTTTTAATAGCAATTAAAGAGAAAGATATATGTATTAATGCAGTGGTTCTCAACCTTTCTAATGCCGTGACCCCTAAATACGGTTCCTCATGTTGTGGTAACCCCCAACCATATTTTCATTGCTACTTCATAAATAATTTTGCAACACAGGCCATGAAATAAAAGATATTTATTAGCTCTTATCATTTCATGGAGCACGATAGGAAGATCCATCCAAAATGGCCATATTCCCCATACAAGGTACCTATGGCTTGGACAGGGCATGGATGATGTGCCACGCCTTCCATTGTGATGCGCTAGTTGTTCCATGGTAGTTAAGGCTGGAGCAAGGGACCCAGAGTGAAATTGTTGACTCACTCAATAAGGATCACGATGAAACAGCCAACGAGTGGATGATTTTAACTTGTTTTGTCATGTTGATACCTATTCATGTTTGTTAATTCGGTCCCGATGTTGAAGGTTGAGTTTAATGGAAATCTACCTGTGTTTTTGGTAGGCTGCTTGGAGGAACCTGGCCATTGCCCAGCATTGGATCCAGGCTCATTCCTCCTCCCAATGCCTCTCTGGGTCACCAAGTGATGTTTAGCTTTGAATATGTTTTAACCATGAATTCTAAATACTGTTATGTTTAATTCTGTTTCAATGTTTGTGTATTTTGAAATTAAGTGGTCACACCTTTAATTGTAAACTGCTTTGAGTCTCCTTTGGGAGAGATAAAGCGGGTTGTTGTTGTTGTTATTATTATTAACATAACAAAATGAGTCCACAGCAGACAAGATCACTTTGCTGGCTGTCGTATTATTATTATTATTATTATTATTATTATTATGGAAGGAGACATGCCAGAAATGTGAATAATAAACTGAAAAGAGAAGGAGAGAAGAGAAGGCAAAAGAAAGAGAAATGTCAGAAAAGAAGGATAACAAGCTGAAAAGAGAAGGAGAAGAGGAAAGAAAGAAGAGAAATCTTGTCCTCGCACTTTATGATTGTTGTGTACTTATATTTGTTTGTGTGTGTGTGTCAGGAGTGACTTGCAAGTCACTTCTGGTGTGAAAGAATTGGCTGTTTGCAAGGATGTTGGCCAGGGAACATTACCCGGATGTTATTTTTGATGTTTTTACCATCCTTGTGGGAGGCTTTTCTCATGCCCCCACATGAAGCTGGAGCTGACAGAGGGAGCTTAGGCCAGGACCAGATTGGGCCAGATTGGGCCAGGACCAGATTGGCCCAGGACCAGATTGGACCAGATTGGAACAGGACCGAATTGGACCAGATTGGGCCAGGAACAGATGGGACCAGATTGGGCCAGGACCAGATTGGGCCATATTGGGTCAGGACCAGATTGGACCAGATTGGACCAGGGCCAGATTGGGCCAGGACCAGATTGGACCAGGAACACATGGGACCAGGAACAGATGGGACTAGATTGGACCAGGACCAGATTGGACCAGGAACATATGGGACCAGATTGGACCTGGACCAGATTATTCCAAATTATTCCAAATTTCATTGTGGTCCCATGTTCCAGACAGAAAATGCAATGTTCTGGTTTCAAGTCCTGTTCCCATTCACCCGCTGGAATCTGATGTGCTGCAAGACGGGATAAAGCATTATGCAACATTGATAAGTACCTGAAAAGGGAAAGTTGGGTCTGCGAATGTCTTTAAGAACTTTTAGAGCCAAAACGTGTGTTTCACCTTGCAGTGTGCGATGGGATGCTGCCCTCAGATAGTTCTGGCCAAGAATCTGCATTGGCTCAAATGCATTGCTGGGAGAGACAAAGCCAGTGGGTTACATGATCATTCCTGCCAGGTGAATTTTTAATTTGGATTCACCACATGATACATATTGAGAGGAAGACTTTACCTTCCTCACATAATCGCAAATCAATATATTTGCATGCCAATGAAAACACATTTCTGTGTGACAGGATAGCCAAAGAGTCCCGACCACATCTTTTGATACTTATGGAAATGGTTGGAGGTCTGTGGTCCTTTCCGGACATGCCCAGGGTAGCACTGACCGCCACTTTTGGGGTCGGGAAGGAATTTTCCTCCAGGGCCAATTGGCCAAGGACCCTGGAGGTTTTTCGCCTTCCTCTGGGCACCCGGCAGTGGCCACCGGTTAGGAATGTTATTAGTTATATTACTTTCAAAACTTGCCAAATCAATCTTGGCAACTAGATCATGGAAAATTAATTTTAAAAACCACCTCCATAGAAAAGAATCTGTCTTTTTGTCTCTTTTTCTTTCATTTGGTTGCACTGCTCTCAAAAATATCCATCCAAAAATCATTGTGATTTTTATGCTGGAGGATGAACAGGTTGCATTGCGCAAAGAAGTATTCAGTACCTCCTTGCATGATTTGTCTTTTTTGCCCGCACAGTAGCAATTGAGTCTCTTTGCCCACCCAAATGGGCACTGAATTACCATGGGGTAGAGCTACCCAATGCTGTTGCACATTTGAGACAAACAAGATGACTTTTTTGATTGATCCTCAGCATAAGTTTAATGGGAGAACTCCACCGTTGACTTATGAAAATGTGGCTATTGAAGCTGGAACTTCCAAAAGGGAGACAGTGGATGAATTGAGTAATATATTTTATTTATTTATTTATTTGAACTTGTTTGCCGCTACTCTCAGCTGGCTCAGGGCGGCTCACATACCAATCACAATTAAAATAATTAAAACATCACATTAAAACAGCATCAAACACATTAAACAGCATCAACGATAAAACAGTATTACCAACAGAAGGGGAATCCAGCAATTATTCAGGATCCAAAAGCTTGCTGGAACAATAGCGTCTTGCAAGCTTTCCGGAATGCTGGAAGGCTCGGAAGGGCACGGGTTTCGGAGGGCAACGCATTCCAAAGAATCGGGGCTATGATTGAAAATGCCCTTCTCAGTGTTGCTGTCAGGTGATATGCTTTAATACTTGGTACAGCAAGGAGATTTTGTTCCTCAGAGCGTAAGGATCTGGTGGGACAGTATGAGATAAGGCGGTCCCTTAGGTACACTGGCCCCAGACCATTCAAGGCCTTAAAAGTCAAAACTAACACATTAAAGGAAATCTGGCATTCACGCCGTCCAGGGTTGGAAGCTGAACATCCCCATTACTCGGATGGCCCAGCCACAGGATCTCTGTCTTCGCTGGATTCACCTTCAATCTGCTGGCTCGCAGCCATCCAGTAACGGCCTCAAGGCAACGATGGAAATTATCGGGTATGGATTCGGGTCGGCCCTCCATCCTCAGAATGAGCTGAGTGTCATCAGCGTACTGGTGACACTCAAGCCTGAAGCTATGCACCAGCTGAGCAAGTGGTCTCATGTAGATGTTAAATAACAGAGGGGAGAGGATTGCCCACTGGGGAACCCCACAATATTTGACCCCCTTCCACCAGCCTCTGCAGTTTCCCCCTTGCAAATCCACCCTGACACCATAGAAAATTCCTATTGGATGTGCTACATGAAATTGCAATGGTTTGTACTGTATTCTGGTGTTGAGCCATGGCAAGGAGAAGAGCCTGAGTTTGAAGCATGACAGACACTGAGGCCATCTCATCTTGTTGGACATCCTGTGTCACCCATAAGCTGACACCAAGTTCCTGTGTTACCTCTCCACCATCTGCTGCACATAAAGAAGCCCTATACAGTGGTCTCTCACTTATTGCGGGTGTTACGTTCCAGCTCCACCCGCAATGAGTGGAATTCAGAGAAGTAGGGATGCCCCTCTTTATTATCCTCTTCCTCATCACCGCCTAGGCTTCTTGCCGCCGCTTGGGCCCGGTGACAACTCCGCCGCCGCCTCAATCACAGGGACTAAGTGGCGGCAAGAGACAGCTCTTCTTCCCTCCTCGCTACAGTGTTTCTCGATACTTTATGTTTTTTTAAAAACCTGCAAAACAGCGAGTCCGCAATAAGCGAACTGTGAAGTAGTGAGGGAAGACTGTACCCATTTTCACCCTGTGTGGTCCTCCATAGACAGCTGGGGGTCCAGCCGGACCCCAAGGCTCTTAACTAAAGACTGCGGGCATAATGCCACGCCGTCAAACGTCGGCAACTGGATCTCCCCCCCCCCCTGCGCGACCCAACCACAAGATCTCCATCTTCGCCGGGTTCACCTTCAACTTACTAGCTCGCAGCCATCCAGTTACGGCTTCTAGGCAGAGTTGGAAATTATCGGGTACAGATTCCGCCCCAGCGTCCATCCTCAGAACGGGCTGGGTGTGATCAGTGTACTGATGACATTCCAGCCTGAAACTCCACACCAGTTGGGCGAGTGGTCGCATGTAGATGTTAAATAACAGCGGGGAGAGGATGGCCCCCTGAGGGACCCCACATTGTAAGGGGGAGCCCTCGGAGACCACCCCTCCCCACTTCACTCGCTGCAGGCAGTTTTGGAGGAAGGAGGACAGCCAGTTGAGGGCTGTCCCCCTCACCCCCGCCACCGCCAGGCGGTGTGTCAAAAGTTGGTAATCGACAGTATCAAACGCTGCCGTGAGGTCCAATAACACGAGCAGCGCCGATCCGCCTCAATCCAACTGGCAACGGAGCAGGTCTGTGATGGAGACTAGGGCGGTCTCTGTCCCATGCCCAGAACGGAAGCCGGACTGGAAGGGGTCTAGCCAGGATGCATCATCCAGGAACGCATGCAGCTGCTCCATTGCTGCCCTCTCAATTACCTTGCCCAGGTATGGCAAGTTGGACACTGGGCGGTAATTGGAGGGAGCCGCGGGATCTAACCCTGGCTTCTTCAGTAATGGAGTTACCACCGCCTCTTTCAACTCCTCTGGAAAAGCTCCTTGCTCAAGGGAGCAGTTGACTATATTCAACAGAGGGCCACGTAACCCCTCCATGCAAGATCGAATTAGTGTGGAGGGGCACGGGTTGAGGGAGCAGGTGGTAGGTCTAAGAGCTGCGACAATCCTGTCGACATCCTCTGTGTCCAGTGGTCGAAACTGGTCGAAGGTGGACCTGGCAGAGGGCCACGGAGTCGCAAGTTCATATACTGTATCAACTGTGGTAGGTAGGTCCCGGCGGAGCGTCGCAATCTTGTCTGTGAAATGTTAAAAGGAGGCTCGCCACTTTAAGGTCCCTAAAACAGGCCCTCTGGGTGCTTTGGACTTCAATTCCCACAATTCCTAACAGCCTGAGGCCCTTTCCTCCTTAAATGGCTGAGGGGAAAAAATGAAAAGAGCCTGAGGCTGCTAGGAATGGTGGGAGTTGGAGTCCAAAACACCTGGACGGTCCAAGTTTGCCCATGCCAGCTTTCGACAGAGACCTCTTCCTCCCCCTTCCCCTTCGCGCCCTTTCTTCCCCCTCCTGCCGAACACTTCTGCCGCCATTTTGATCCAAGGGGCAGTGTGAGTGTTTTCAGGAGGGGAGGGGGAGGGAGGAAGACGTGACCTGGGCGGGCGCTACTGCGCAGACTCGCTGCAGAGCAAAGCGAGCAGAGCGAGGCTGGGAAGAAGGGAGTCCGAGTGGAGAAGAAAAAGTGTTCAGCAGGAGGGGGAAGAAAGGGTATTGGAGGTTCCAATTTCCCACGGTACACCTGACGATTGCTCATGGCATACTAGTGTGCCACGGCACACTGGTTGGGAAACACTGCTCTATTGTATTCTTTGGTTGTTTGAAACAGCATTATATGGCAGTGTAGATCCATCCAGGGTCTTGATTGACAGATGATCAAGGTCTCAGCCACATATATGTACTTGTACATCACCTGCACTTGGTGAGCTGTGTCTCATCCTTAGAAAGATTCTTATAAAAGGCCAGCATAATAGCCTTTACTGCAGGCATGGGCAAACACCCTCCAGGTGTTTTGGACTACAACTCCCACAATTCCTAACGGCCTGTTCAAGTTTGCCCATGCCTGCTTTACTGGTTCCACAAGTTACCTATTTCTATCTGGGCAGAGGAGCTACCGTTTCACTTTCCTGATCAAGCAAGCCAGTGAACTCTCCTGTGCACAAGCTGGTGTAAGGTCTTGCTCTACTACCAGATGAGATCCTGCACAGTTAACCAGGCCCGGATTAGCACCTTTTGGCGCCCAGGGCATGCTGCGCAGGCGTGGCAGCGGCCCCAAGGGTCCTCCTTCCTTCCTTCAGTGAAGGAAGGAAGGGGGAACCGAGGAGCAAAAGGCGGCGCTAAGGGGCGCAGTGTCAGAGGCCTGGCCGTGACGGCGCCCCTTAGCCGCCTCTTGCTCATCCTCGGTTCCCCCCTCCCTCCCTCCCTTCGTTCACTTGACTGAAGGGAGGGAGGGGGAAAGGAGAAGGAGCAAGAGGCGGGGTGAAAGGGCGCTGCGTCAGAGGCCTGGCTGTGACGCGGCGCCCCTCATCGCCGCTTGCTCTCCAGTTCCCCCTCCCTTCCTTCGTTCACTTGAGTGAAGGGAGGGAGGGGGAACCGAGGAGGAGCAAGAGGCGGCGCTAAGGGGTGCCCCATCAGTGGCCTGGCCTGACGCGGCGCCCCTTCGCCGCCTCTTGCTCCTTCTCCTTTCCCCTCCCTCCCTTCACTCAAGTGAACGAAGGAAGGGGGGGCGAACTGAGGAGGAGCAAGAACGGCGATAAGGGCGCCGTGTCAGCGGCCTGGCCCTGACGCGCCGCCCCTTCGCCCGCCTCTTGCTCCTTCTCCTTTCCCCCTCCCTCCCTTCACTCAAGTGAACGAAGGAAGGGAGGGGGGGAAGGAGAAGGAGCAAGAGGCGCGGCGAAGGCGCCGCGTCAGAGGCCTGGCTGTGACGCGGCGCCCCTTGGCTCCGCCTCTTGCTCCTTGTTCGGGGGTCCTATTCTGCCGCCCCTCAATTTGTGCTGCCCGAGGCCATGGCCTCGGGTGGCCTTATGGGTAATCCGGGCCTGCAGTTAACTACAGTAATTTAGGATATTCGGCATAATAGTTATATGCCAACTTAACACTTTAGATGCAGAGTTTGGATCCCCGATCAGCGTTAGAAAGTCACCTTGGACAAGTCAAGCATTCAAGTCAGTGAAATGTGTGCCTGACTGTCTCGTGAGTCAGAAATGACTTAAAAACATACAGTGGCAACATACTAAATGGCAGCAGACCTATCTTTGAATATTTTAAATCTGTTCCAATCACATATAGTATGTGGGTGCCTCCTAAAATAATAAAAACCTGGCCAACACACATTTTGGTGTCTCAAATATTAGCCCTGTTTCTGGGTATATTTGACCTGATGATTTCAAAAATTGTGCTAGTTTCCCCCTATCAGCTCTAGTTTTTGTGATACTGAACATATAGAATCTTAGAATCATAGAGCTGGAAGAAACCTTGTGGACCATCCAGGCCAACCCCCTGCCAAGAAGCAGGAAAATCGCATTCAAAGCACCCTTGACAGATGGCCATCCAGCCTCTGTTTAAAAGCCTCCAAAGAAGGAGCCTCCACCACACTCCGAGGCAGAGAGTTCCACTGCTGAACAGCCCTCACAGTCAGGAAGTTCTTTCTAATGTTCAGATGGAATCTCCTTTCTTGTAGTTTGAGGCCATTGTTCCACGTCCTAATCTCCAGGGCAGCAGAAAACAAGCTTGCTCCCTCCTCCCTATGGTTTCCTATCACATGTTTATACATGGCTCTCATCATGTCTCCTCTCAGCCTTCTCTTGTTCAGGCTAAACATGCCCAGCTCTTTTTATGTTGCTCCTCATAGGGCTTGTTCTCCAGACCCTTGATCATTTTAGTAGCCCTCCTCTAAACACATTCCAGCTTGTCACAGGCCCGGATCTGGCCCTTTTGGCGCCCTAGGCCAAAAGCTCTGTCCCCGCCCCTGGCTCCGCCCTGCCCCTGGCTCCACCCCGCCCCTGTCTCTGCCCCGCCCCCCCGCCCCACCCCCAGCTCCGCCCTCGCCTCCTCACCGGCACAAGGAGGAGGAGGAGGAAAGAAAGCCCCACCCCTGGAGCCGATGCGGGGCCTCCTCACGGCTCCTCCCTGCCTTCCTTTTCAGGCCGGCATGACGCCCCGCATCGGCTCCGGGGATGGGGCTTTCCTTCCTCCTTGCGCCGGCGAGGAGGTGGGGGCGGAGCCGGGGGCAGGGCGGAGCCGAGGGGAGCAGAGCAAAGGGGGGGGCGGCCGTGCATGCACCCTTTTAAAAAAAATGAAATTTTTTTGAATTAAAAAAACTTTTTGGGGGGTCCGGATCTGCTGCCCCCCAAAAAAGGTGCCGCCCTAGGCCATGGCCTAGGGTGGCCTTATGGGTAATCCGGGCCTGGCTTGTCAATATCTCTCTTCAATTGTGGTGCCCAGAATTGGACACAGTATTCCAGGTGTGGTCTGACCAAGGCAGAATAGAGGGGTAGCATGACTTCCCTGCATCTGGACACTATACTCCTATTGATGCAGGCCAAACTCCCGTTGGCTTTTTTTGCCGCCGCATCACATATGACGTCTACCTGTCACCATCTGCTCACCATAGAAAACCATGATAACCATATCTAAGAAACTAGAGTTAAAGTTGTTCATCCAGTGCAATTTTCTGGATCTGTGCCCCAAATAACGTGAGAAATAGAACTAAGAATCAAGACAAAAAGGAATATAATTGCTGTTGTTAGGCTGTGTAATCATTGATAGCCATATTTAGGCAGTGAACACAACTCCACAATTCATTCCAGAACTTAGAAAAGTTGATTTTGGGGCTATAGCTCCTTGGTGACTGAGAGATATTGGAAGCTGGAGTGTGGAGTCCAGCTTCTCCAGCTTTTTGAAGTTATGAGCTTATCTCTTTTCTGTCTGTTCATGTTTTCTTTCTTTTACTTACGCCTCAAAACCATGAGGTTACCATGTGAGGGCCTGTTAGGAAAGACAATAGGGAAATGAATCCAGGCAGAGACTGGCATGTGAATGGGATTTTCCGTCCTGCAATCACAAGAAGTTTATTGGGGCAACCCAAAAGCAAGAGAAAACAAATGTAATGCCTAATAATAGCAAGAGTCATACTGAGTGGATAAAACATTGGGAATGTTGTTGGGAGCTTGCTGAGTTTTAGACAAATATTGCCTCAATGGATCTGCCTACAGACTACAGCGCAATGTATTTATACAGGGTAGCTTGTCACAAAAGATTTGTCTCCCCTCAAAGGCCTTTGCAAATAGAGCCATCTACACGTACAGTCTATGCACCAGTGCCCTGGCAAACTGGTTTTGACAGAACTCCAGTGGGTCTCTATTCAATTCCCAGAATGGGAAAAATATTGTTTTACATGCACCCTTTATCTCTAAACAGTAGAATCAAATCCAGGGTAGAGAGGTGCTGAAGGTTGGCGGACCAATTTTGGCACTTTTGGACCCTTAGTGTCACTTTCCGTGAGTATTCTGCACTCCTTTCACAGTTGAAGGTGCTATGAATCCATTTTAACTGGATGTCTTGGACTTCATCTCCCAGACTCTCACACCCTCCAATATTTTGCAAGTGAAAATTGGGATATGTCTGTCCTAGCAATTCTAATGTGATGTTGGAAAGTCAAAGGAAGGAGGCTAAAGATTATTTCAAATCTTTATGACATAGACCAGATATGTGTGCATGCTCTTCACGCCCCCTCGCCATCTGACAGCCATCTGACAGCCAGGGCACTGCCTCCACTCTCCCCTCGCCATCTGACAGCCAAGGCGGGTTATCTTTTTTTTAAAAAAAATGTTTTTTATTGAAAGTTTCCATTTTATCAAACATACAAGATCACAGTAGGAAAATGGGGAGGGGAAGGAAAAGGGGAATATGTTGACTTCCATTCTAGCTCCACACTGGTTACATATATTCTTTGATTTCATTTTAAACACAGGGCATCCCCAATGCTCTTATTCTTAACAGTAAATGTTTGACCGTAGTACTTTACATATTCAATATCCACTACATATTCATTAACTTACGTGCAGTCTGTCTTTAGTGCCCTTGCCATTGTTCTACCACAACCGATATTTTGATTCATACATTTCTTTTATCTCATTTTCTCTATCCAATATTCTTTTAAGGGTTGGAGGTTCTACTACCACAAATTCACAAATACAATCCTGGCCGGTATTATAAGTAGCGCAAAAACTTTCTCTACGTTTCCATTACCCTTCATCACAATATTAAACCTCTCTTTATTTAGTTTTCTATCTCTGAATCGGCAATATTATCCTCATCTTGTTCTTCTTTTTCTTCCTCTTCTGGTGGATTCCCGGGGGCGGTTTCTGAGGCTGTTACGCCTCAGGATCGGGGAGGAGTTGAGACGTTTCCTTTTCGTTCTCTTTTTAAAAAAAATTATATATATACTTATTATTATTATTATTGTGTTCTTTTCCCCCTCTTTTTCAGGTGCGCAGAGCTAGGGTTATGTCTTCCTTTCCTTCTCTAAATCACATTCCTTCTCTAAAGTAGATTTCCTCATCTTAGTAGATCCCCATGTTTCCTTCATTTCTTTTCCAACTAAGCCTAATATTCAGATGCTTGACTTCATCAGTGAGAGGGGAATACTTTCTTCTTCTCTTTGAAATAATAGTGGGGAGTACTCGAAGGATCATTGTTCTAGCTTCTCTGGAATTTGTAGGATAGGTGTTAGATTTCCTCCAGACCACCTCACATATTCTTTATTTAAAATTAATTATCACGTCCCGAAGAACCTTATTCTTTTTTGTGTGGTTAGTCTGGATTCTGAAATTTTTGTCCACTTTCCTATGCATTCCTCTCTCTAGCATTCCCATTACTTTTAAGTTTAATTAGTTTGCCATTTCTTTAATATCTGTCCTTCTTGTCCCATAACCTTTCTTAATATATGCTTGTATTCCATCTCACTGAGTTCAAGACTTTCTATATTCTTTCCATAATTATTGTCTCCTTTTCCATGGGTTCTACTTTCCCCCCCCCCAACTTTCCCTTTTCTACATTTTCTCATTTGTGCTTAGATCTATTTTTGACTTCTTTGTATCTTTCAGTGCATCTGAGACCTACATTACTTCTAATATGGCTTCCACCTGGGGTTTCTTTCTTAAGTACCTTTCTTTACAATTACAATTACTTTAAATTTCAGAATCTATTCCAAGAGGGTGTCAATCAGTCAATGTCCAGTTAAATTAACAATTCTTACATTTTAAATCTATTAGTAAATTGATTAATTAGTTAAAAAACACAATTCATTCCAAGTGAGTTAGGATACAGTCAATCTCAATATAAAACCCCCTCTACCAACAATCAATTATTATCACTCTTTTTGATCTTGATCTACTCTTTGCCTTATAATTCTCCCATCTCAGTTGAGTTCTGAAATCCCTATCTAATTTATTCCCCTCATTAGGTCTTTCCCTAGAAAAGGACATCTTCCCTCTCTCCCCAGAGCCCCTCTTGTTGTTATTTCATTCTTTACCCCTATGTCCCAGTGCACCAGATTTCACAGTTCTCCAGTCCAATACCCTATAGACTTCTTTCAATTTTCTTTCTCAGCTCCCCAAAGCGGGTTATCTTTAACCCACCTTGACTGTGAGCTGGCCTGAGGAGAGTGCAGGGCACTGCCTCCACTCTCCCCTCGCCAGCTGACAGCCAAAGCGGGTTATCTTTAACCCACCTTGGCTGTGAGCTGGCCTGAGGAGAGTGCAGGGCACTGCCTCCACTCTCCCCTCGCCAGCTGACAGCCAAAGCGGGTTATCTTTAACCCACCTTGGCTGTGAGCTGGCCTGAGGAGAGTGCAGGGCACTGCCTCCACTCTCCCCTCGCCAGCTGACAGCCAAAGCGGGTTATCTTTAACCCACCTTGGCTGTGAGCTGGCCTGAGGAGAGTGCAGGGCACTGCCTCCACTCTCCCTCGCCAGCTGACAGCCAACGCGGGTTATCTTTACCCCACCTTGGCTGTGAGCTGGCCTGAGGAGAGTGCAGGGCACTGCCTCCACTCTCCCCTCGCCAGCTGACAGCTAAAGCGGGTTATCTTTAACCCACCTTGGCTGTGAGCTGGCCTGAGGAGAGTGCAGGGCACTGCCTCCACTCTCCCCTCGCCAGCTGACAGCCAAAGCGGGTTATCTTTAACCCGCATTGGTTGTAAGCTGGCCAGGGGAGAGTGCAGGGTGCTGCCTCCACTCTCCCTCGCCTGACAGCCAAAGCGGGTTATCGCCAGCTGACAGCCAAAGCGGTTATCTTTAACCAGCTGACAGCCATTGGGTTATCTTTAACCCGCATTGGCCAGGGGAGTGGCCAGGGTGGTGCTGCCTCCACTCTCCCCTCGCCAGCTGACAGCCAAAGCGGGTTATCTTTAACCCGCATTGGTTGTAAGCTGGCCAGGGGAGAGTGCAGGGTGCTGCCTCCACTCTCCCCTCACCAATTGAGATCCAAGGCGGGTTACCTTTAGCCTCCACTCCTCTCTGCCTGCTGAGATCCAACGCGGGTTAAAGGTAAGAAAGGGCGGAAATGATAACGACATAATGATGCGCCCTTTACAGAAATGGCGGGATCCGGTTTCGATTTAGAAACGTCACTTCCGGGTTGCTGCCTGTGGGTTGAATTAAGGTCTAAATTGATTTTAATACAAAATAATAATGGTTTTCGAAGGATAACGTCCGGAGATAACCACCCCATCCACACACACACACACACACACACACACAAATATGTATATATGCGCAAATCTAAAAAAGGAGAATCAAAGTTCAAACAATTATTTCCAATATAGCCGAGATTCCAAAATCCTTTCAAATATTGTCTCCAGAGTCAATTCCCAAATCTATCCATAAACATAATAGCATGAATCCAAGGCAGGCAACCTATGCCACACATAAAACTAGAGCCAGGAACAAACTTACAAACTTGAAAACATGAATACAACATTGTTCTCACAAAGGATTGTACCAGCAGAAAACCACTTAAAAGGCCTCCAACCCTCCCATGACATCATCCCTCACACACTTGCTTTTCCTCTCCTTATCTCTAAACCCTTGGGAAAAACAAGTCTGTCTCTGTTGTATGTTCTGTCTCTGAAGTTCCAAGTGCCTTTATCTGGACAAACATTTGTCTCCCACATTCTCTCAGCCTGCACAATGGGTTAAACTGCTGAAGTGCTGAACTTGCTGACCAGAAGGTAGGCAGTTCAAATCCGCGGGATGGGGTGAACTCCCGCTGTTAGCCCCAGCTTCTGCTAACCTAGCAGTTTGAAAACATGCAAATGTGAGTACATCAATAGGTACCACCTCGACAGGAAGGTAGATGGTGCACCATGCAGTCATGCCAGCCACATGACCTAGGAGGTGTCTATGGACAACGCAGGCTCTTTGGCTTAGAAATGGAGATGAGCACCACCCCTCAGAGCCAGAAGGGAAGCCTTTAGCTTTACCTGAGTTTTGTTGTTTCTAGGCATTGCATGTCTGCCTTTGTGTTTGTGTATGCTGAAATCCACCCTGAGTCCCCTTGGGGAGATAGGGTGGAATACAAATAATAATAATTAGAATTGATATCTTTTTCTCCAGTCTCATGGGAACTTCCAGGAGATTCCAAAACAACTCTTTCCAGGCCACTTTTATCCTCCCCTGGGCCCTCTGAATCTATCCCAGCATCTCCTTCCTCAATTTCTGAGCACTCAGAATCTGACCAAGCTACAGCATTTAGTTATTTGCTTTGCCCCAGCCTATTGGAAATAGCAAGATTGAATTGCGTGCAAACTGCTTAAGTGGCTGAGGAGGAAAGGGAAAGGGCCTGAGGCTGTTAGAAATTGTGGGAGCTGAAGTCCAAAACACTTTACCTGACATGGGCCGGTTTGCCCATGTCAGGTAAAGCCCCTCTAAAGTCTGCTGAAGGGCTAATGCACCCTTCTTTGTTTTCCATTGCTGGCTATTCCTGCTTTAGATGATGAAGATGGTGGGCTGTAAGTCACAAATAAATGACAGAGTTAATTCAACAACCCATAAACTAAAGATCTACATGAAGTGTTGAGTTGTATCATATGACTTTCGCGTTGTGGAATTGGTCCCTGCAATTTCACTTACTTGAGTAAAAAAAAAGCTCATGTTCTAGATCAGTGTTTCCCAACCAGTGTGCCGTGGGCGATCATCAGGTGTGCTGTGGGAAATTGGAACCTCCAATACCCTTTCTTCTCCCTCCTACCGAACACTTTTTCTTCTCCACTCGGGATCCCTTCTTCGCAGCTTCGCTCTGCCTCGCTTTGCTCTGGGTTGAGTATACGCAGTAGCGCCCGCACTAGTCACGTTTTCCTCCCTCCCCCTCCTCTCCTGAACACGCTCACGCTGCCCCCTCAAATCAAAATGGCGGCAGAAGCGGCAGTGTAGAAGAAAAAGTAAGTGTTCGGCAGGAGGGGGAAGAAAGGGCACGAAGTGGAAGGGGGAGGAAGAGGTCTCTGTCGAAAGCTGGCATGGGCAAACTTGGACCTGCCAGGTGTTTTGGACTTTAACTTCCACCATTCCTAGCAGCCTCAGGCTCTTTTCCTCCCCCCCCCCCTCAGCCAGTTAAGTAGGAAAGGGCCTCAGGCTGTTAGAAATGGTGGGAATTGAAGTCCAAAGCACCCAGAGGGCTGAAGTTTTCCCATGCCTGTTTTAGGGACCTTAACGTGGTGAGCCTCCTTCCAACATTGTGATTCTGGATAGAAAACAAAGAACAACATAACACAACATTGTTTGAGTCCACAGTGCTCTCTGGGTGTAGGTGAACTACAACCTCCAAACTCAAGGTCAATTCCCAAGCAAACCCTTTCAGTACTTTCTGTTGGTAATGAGAGTTCAATATGCCAAGTTTGGTTCAATTCCATTGTTGCAAGAGTTCAGGATGCTCTTTGATTGTGTGTTAACTATAAATCCCAGAAACTGTAACTCCCAAATGTCAAAGTCTATTTTCCCCAAACTCCATCTGTGTTCACATTTGGGCATATTGAGTATTCATGCCAAGTTTGGTCCTGATTCAACATTGTTTGAGTCCACAGTGCTCTCTGGATATAGGTGAACTACAACTCCAAAACCCAAGGTCAATGCCCACCAAACTCTTACAGTATTTTGTCTTGGTTCTGTGTGGAAATTTTGTCTTTCTGCCATTCCTGCCAGGATATCTATGTTGTGTTCATCGAAACAGGTCCAGGTTTCACACTGAGTGTATAAATACATTTAAAAACATACTAACTATATGCAGGCCCGGATCACCCATAAGGCCACACTAGGCCACGGCCTAGGGGCGCAGCAGGGGGGGGGCGCCAGATCCGGACCCCCCAATTTTTTTTAAAAGTCGATTTTCAGGAGCTTCTGCGCCTGCGTGTCATCCACGCCCTCCCTTTGCTGCACTCCTCCTTGGCTCCCCCCACCTCCTCCTCCTCGCGTCTCCACATGCCTCCTTCTTCCTCCGTGCGCCCCGGGGGCGGGGCTTCCCTTCCTCCTCCTTGCCATGCACTTCCCTTGCTCCTCCTCCACGACGCGTCCGGCTTCCTTGACTCAAGGAAGCCGGGTGCGTGGTGAGGAGGAGGAGGAAGGGAAGGCTCGCCCCCAGGGAGCGGGGCTTCCCTTCCTCCTCCGCGACGCGCCTGGCTTCCTTGATTCAAGGAAGCCGGGCGCATGGCGAGGAGGAGGAGGAAGGAAGGGAAGGTGCGGAGGAAGAAGGAGGCGTGCGGAGCCGCAAGGAGGAGGAGATGGGGGGGGTGCGGTAGAGGTTGGTTTGGGGGTGTAATTCCAAAGTGTGGCCTAGAACGCCAAAATTGGTTAATCCGGGCCTTACTATATGTATTACTGTGTTAGAGTGTCATTTTGTGTCATTTTGGTTGGTGGTGTGCCCCAGGATTTTGTAAATGTAAAAAATGGGCCGCGGCTCAAAAAAGGTTGAAAAGCACTGTTCTAGATAATCCAGTATTTTTATGGTATGCTTCCATCAGAAGCTGATGATAGAGTTATACTGGAGGACCTAGAAATGCTTCAGAGGTAGTCTCTCTAGGTATTTTCTAGTTCTTCCAGCACAATTCTATGGTATACTTCTACCAGAAGTTATTCATTTCTTTAGAGGTTGCTGTGTTTTGATGTCACATTTCCACTGTAAGTCCAGAAGTACATCTCCTCTAGATGTTGAGGGTTGAATTTAGAGATGAAATATTAGAAATGTGTACATTTCCATTCTCTTTCTCTCCAACTTCTTTTCCCACCTGATTGATAGCAACAAAGGTATTATACCAGTACTAAGTTAAAGCATAATAATAATTTTTTTTAATATTGCCTTTGGGGACTAACTGATTTCATCCAAATCTGCAAGTATGTAAGATTTCACATTGTTCTAAACAGTTTTAAAAGATTTTAAAAAGAAAAAAAAAGAGGACAGCATGGAAAACAAGAAGTCTGGAACCTTTATTTTAGCATGCGCTTTCATGGATATCCGCTGATCCGTTCAGATCAGTTAGTCTTGGTGCTCCTAAATTCCTCTCCCATTCTTTCTTTTTTCTTTTTTATGCTGCGACCGATTAACCCAGCTACTTCTTTGAAAATAGTAGTTTACTTTACTTAATACAGTGCTGTCCAACTTCTACAGGCCCAAGGGCCGGAATTCCGGTCACCGATCACCTGGGGGGCCGAAGGGTCTGCCTCCGCCCCGGCTCTGCCCCCTCCCTGGCTCCGCCCCTTCCCCAGCTGCAATTTACTTACAATTGACCTTGAGTTGTGGAGTTGTAGTTCACCTCCATCCAGAGAGCACTGTGGACTCAAATAATGATGGATCTGGACCAAACTTGGCATGAATACTCAATATACCCAAATGGGAACACTGGTGGATTTGGGGGAATGTCTCCTAATACCTTTGAGTTATTTGAGTCCACACTCAAATTGGGACACACCAAAAAAAAACCCAAACACCTCAATGCCGTCACAGGGCTTGATGGGGCCTCCTTTCCCAGAAGCGGGTGGAGGAGGCCCAAAGAGCTCCCTCCCTCCCTCCCTGAAGGGAAAACAAGCCGCGGGGCAGGCGCAAAGGAAGCCACGTTGCGCCCTGCACGCGGGGGAAGGCAGCACAACAAGGGGAGGGGCACGGAGGAGGGGAAGAAAGCATCGACAAGGAAACCACCGCTGAGGGACCCCTCCCGCCCCTCACCCACCGTCCCGCTTTTACTCGAGCCAGGCCCTTCCTTACCCATACTGCGGGAGCCCCGCCACAGGGCCAAAGTGCCAATGCCGCCCCCCCCCCCCGAAGAGCCCCGCTGGAGCCGAGGCCAAGCTCAGGCCAGGCGCGGCGGCTCTCCCATCCGCGGGGCGGGAAGCGAGGGCCCTCCACAAGAAGAGGACGGAGCCAGGAGGGGCTTTCCCTGCCTCACTCCCCTCCTCCCTCTCTCTGAGGGAATGGGGGCTGGCCTGGAAGCAGCCGCGAGGGAGGAGGAGGCGCGCGCCCAGGCCGGCCACAAATACCGCGGGACCAGAGATTTCAGCAGCTATCGCGAGACTACGCAGCCACAGACGGGATTTCGACCTCCCTCGAAATCCCGTCTGTGGCTGGCGTAGTCTCGCGATGCTTGCCTAAACCCAGAAGTAGGTATTTTTTTATTATTTTATTTTATTTTTTATTTTTATTTGTATTTTATTTTTAAAAAGTTAGGGGGCCGCAGGGAAGGGGCTCGGGGGCCGTGTACGCCCCCCGGGCCGCCTGTTGGACAGCCCTGACTTAATATATTTAAGCTTGATTAACCTGTATAGCTTTAAGCTGTGTAAACTGATCTTATTGTATGTTGCCTTGAGATCCTTATATTCAGAGCCGGGTGCTGTTTAAATGTTTCCATCAATAAATACATAGTGAACACATTAACAGATGTTTTATTAGTCAGCTCCCAGGTCTCATGATCCTTGTTCATGGAACCAGTGAATGTATACCAGTGAATGGGGAGGAAGCTGGGGGGAAGGCCATGGCTGTCTGGAAAATACAAACATATAGATTCTAGACCAGGGGTGGGCAATTATTTTTTCCATGGGGCCACACGAGAACCAAAAAAATATTATGGAGGGCCGCACCTAAAGGCTGAACTGCATTCTACATAATATCAATTGAATTTCTTTAATAATAAAAAGGCACTAAATTTCGTTTTTGATATATTAAGACTGATAAGTGTATATGTTATGAGCACTGAAAAAGAGAGGTTGTCATAGGAAAAATGACATTTATTCACTAAAATTTTTACAAAACAATGGTTAACAAAATGTGAACTTTTGCATCATTTGTGATTCATTATATTAATGATCATTTTCATTCACATTTGCTTCCAAGCACATTTTGAATTTCACTTATTCCTGGAAAGAAGTTCTTGGTTTTCTACAGACATATTAAAACATTGCCTACATTTTTGGTTTAATCACCTCATTTGGTGCTATTATTCAGTTATTTTTTTCTTATTCAGTGAGAGAAATCAAGTCTCTGTTGGTCTTTAACAAGTGCATCAAAGTCAGGTTGAATGTCAGAGGTGGAGATGCGAAGCACCCCCGACAGATGGCCATCCAGCCTCTGTTTAAAAGCTCCCAAAGAAGGAACCTCCACCACACTCCGGGGCAGAGAGTTCCACTGCTGAACGGTTCTCATACTCAGGAAGTTCTTCCTAATGTTCAGATGGAATCTCCTTTCTTGTAGTTTGAAGCCATTGTTCTGCGTCCTAGTTTCCAGGGCAGCAGAAAAGAAGCCTGCTCCCTCCTCCCTATGACTTCCTCTCACATATTTATCCATGGCTATCATGTCTCCTCTCAGCCTTCTCTTATTCAGGCTAAACATGCCCAGCTCTTTAAGCCGCTCCTCATAGGGCTTGTTCTCCAGACTCTTGAGGACAATTTATACATTATATAAATGTAATGTTCATTTGTGAGATTAACATAACTCAAAAACCACTGGACAAATTGCTGCCACAAGACACCTACTAACCCAAGGAGTGACCATCACTCAAAAAATTGATTTTGTCATTTGGGAGTTGTAGTTGCTGGGAGTTATAGGTCACCTGCAATCTAAGAGCATTCTCAACTCCACCAATGATGGAACTAAACCAAACGTGGCACACATGACCAATAGAAAACACTAGAAGGTTTGGTAGGCATTGACCTTTAGTCTGGGAGTTGTAGTTCACCAACATCCAAAGAGCACTGTGGACTCAAACAATGTTGGATCAGGACCAAACATGGGGGGGGGGGGGGAGAGCGAGGCAGAAGAGAAGGGAGGGGGGAGAGAGAGCGAGGCAGAAGAGAAGGGAGGGGAGAGAGCGAGGCAGAAGAGAAGGGAGGGGGAGAGAGCACAAGGTAGGGGGACCGCGTGATGCGGAAGGGAAAGGAGGAGAGCAAAGACATGCTCTGCGGCAGCGCTTGCTCCTGGCCACCTCCTCTTCTCCCCTCTCCTTTCCCCTCCGTTGGCCACTCTGCTTGCCTGCCTGCCTGCCTGCCGGGGCCCTTACGCGGGCTGGTCAGAATTGGCAGGTGCTGCATGCGGCCCGCAGGCCGTGAAATGCCCAGGTCTGTTCTAGACTCTGAATAAGCGACTGTTATGTTCCCAAAAGGAAAGCAAGACTTCAGATTAAGCATGCACAGTGCTGTGTGTCTGTATCTTGCATGCATTTCAGACTTGATCTGAAAACACATAGGATGGAAACTGCAATTATATTCCTGATACAGCTTCAGTATACCCACCTGAATAAGAATATTCTGTAATCCTCAAGAAAGGAGGAAAAATCAAGAGAAAGTGCACAAGTGCCATCTAGTGGGAACAAGCCAAAAGAATGAAGCTAAGCAAATCATAATATAGGTTACCACCTTATCACATACAGTTCAGCCTCTATTCAAACATGAAGAGGCACTGAGTTCATCACATGAGTTAAACTATTTCTGTCTGTCTTGCATAGCCTTCCATAGTTAAAAAGAGGCAGCAGTGTCCCAAAAGGAGGGCATTCTGGAAATCAACCTCATTATATTGAGAACATTTCCCCTGATAGGACACTTCAGCCTATTTTCAAATATGGAGTGGCACGGAGCTCATCACATATTCCAGAGTTGAAAAAAGGGTGAAATGTCCTGAAAGCTAGGAACTCAGAACACGGGCCAGCAACCGTGTTCAGAGCTCCGACCTCTTATCACACTTTACTCACGTCTTTACAATTGAAAAACATGTGTAATGAGAACGATCAAAGTTTCCCAACTATCAGCAGTCTCTTGTATCTTTAGATACAATAAGATCCCATGGAAAGAAACTGAGAAAGAAGATTCAGATTCTCCCTATTCCTTTCACCTCCACTATTGGAAATTCCATAACCTATTGGAAATAACTGCACCATAACCTTATTGAAAAGGTAAAAAAAAATGATTTCACATCTGTTTGGCAAATGTGAATCTCCATGAATATGTGAAGACCACCCTTTGAAAACCACTAGTCAAGAAAAGCATGCCCTTGTTAGAAGTTAACTCTATGAACAAGTGATATTCATAAGCATTAATGTATTGTTGTTTATTCGTTCAGTTGCTTCTGACCCTTTGTGACTTCATGGACCAGCCCACGCCAGAGCTCCCTATTAAATTGAAGAACCGTGTCTTTAAACTGCCAAGGATAAAGACATGCCACTACAAAAACAGATTTGGTTAGCAGAGATTGGTTGTTTCTTTGAAGTTGAAGTTTGCAGTTGCCTGAAAGACATATGCTTCTTTGAAACCTCTTAGTTAAAATATGCACTCAAGAGACAAAACAAAGTAGTTTAAAAAAAAAAAAATCTCAGGTTTGCTCATAAACAACATGTATTAATTCACCATCGGGGTGGCCCTACCTATTCCGGGGGTGTAAGCGAAAAAATCTTTACGCCCCCCCCCCCCCGTGGCTCCCGAGCATGAGTCACGCTCTGGAGCCCAGTGCGCATGTGTGAATCTCTGCGCATGCGCACTGGCTCCAGAGCGCGCTTCCTGCTTTGGAGCCCAGTGCGCATGCGCGAATCTGTGCGCATGCGTGAAACTGCACGCATGCGCACTGGCTCCAAAGCAGGAGGCGTGCTGTGGAGCCAGTACGCATGCACAGAGATTTTCGCACGTGCATGCGAAGGCGCGGCCGGAGCGCCCCAGGTGGTGGGGCCGGCTGACAAAGGCTCGGCTGGCGCCGCAGTGCGGTGTGGGCCAGGGGGACGGCTGTGGTGGGCTGGCTGTGGAGGCCCGGCGCGGCAGCGCCCCTCCCAGGTGGCGACGCCCCTCCCAGGTGACGACGCCCTACTCGGCTGCATAGTTGGCATAATGGATAGACCGGCCCTGTTCACCATGCAGGCACATTTCTGATTACAGTTCAGTTAGATAAGATGTAGTTTCTTATCTGTGTTGAGTACACAGGGTATGGTACTTGATCAATTACCCACTATTTTTAAGTATAGCTGTACTCACTGCAGTACTTGCCTAGTAAAGTCAAAACAGCAACATGCATACACTTCCACGGAGGTCTGATGCAAACTGTACAAAAGTCCAAGTAGCAACATGCACCCACTTCCACTGATGTCTGCTGTAAACTGTACCAAAGTCCAAATGGCAATATGCATCCACTTCCACTGAGGTCTGAATACAAAATGGAGCCCTGAGTCTGAACATGTCTATAACCCCTCCCACACCAAAGAGGTAAAATCAGACTGGCAAACCAAAATGTGCATACAATATACTGTAGGTAAACAATTATACACATTTACAAACAGTTAGTGGAGAGTTGGAAGTTTGCTATTTCCAACACACCCACCCCCTCGAGAACCCATCTACATTGCCGTATAATGCAATTTGAAACTACAGCACATATATGGGCAGTATAGTAGACTCATATAATGCAGTTCAATTTCAAATTGCAAATTAATTGTGTAGAAACCACTTCTGCCTTTGGATTTAGCATGCAGCAATGGAAGTAAGCTGAAGACAAAAGGGAGAAAATAGGAGGAAGAGAGAAAAACTGGGACTTTTCAAAAGCAGCTGAAAAAGTGGGAGAGCAAAGGATTAACCAAGGCTGTCCCTGGCATATTGGGAAGTTATGTGTGAAGTCTTGGCTCTGCCTTTTCATCTCCTCTGCTTTAGTTCCCTGTTTATACCTTCCCTTGTATTAATTTTTAGGTGGAGCTTAAAATCCCCCCAGAGGTCAGTCTTAGTTGGTCTACTCAATTTCCCTGTATTAGAGCTCTCTTGCTGGACTCCTCCTTTTTCTATAGTCACTAGAGCAGGGGTCGGGGACCTGTTTAACTCAGAGAGCCATAAAAGCAAAATAGTTGGAATTTATTTCAGTGAGAGCCATATTATATATATAGAAAAAGATTTCCACAGCAGAATGACGGGACACTTAAGACCTGGCTCTGCAAAAGGCATGCTCAGGACTCTGGGAAGGAAGGGAAGACGGAAGGAGGGGGGGGGGAGAAAGACAGAGGAAATAAAGGAGGGAGGGGAGAGGAAGAAAGAAAAGAACGAACTATGGAAAAGGAAGAAAATAAAAGCAGGAGAGAGACAAGGAGGGGAAAAGAAAGAAGGAAATGGGGAGGAAAAGAAAGGGTGGGGAAAAGAAAGGAAAGGGAATGAGAAAAAAGTAAAATAATGAAGGAAAAAGAAGAAAATAAAGAAGGGGAGAGAGGGGGAAGTGAAAAGAAAGGAAGGAAGATTTGGGGGAAAGAATAGAAGAGGAAGGAAGGAAGGGGGGAGGGTGCAGCGCTAAGGCGGAATTTGGTGTTGACATCGGCAAGGTAGTCCCTCTGGAAGGCGTTGAAGAGGCCGTGGCTCTTGAGCTGCCCGAAGATGAGGGCGATGAGTTGGGCATCCCCTGGGGGGCAGCGAGGCCGGGTCTACGGCGCCAGGGCTAGGCCCGCCTCCGCTGCCTCCCCCGAGGCCTGTGGCGGAGGACGAAGAAGAAGACTAGGACGAGGCACCACTACTGCCACCGCCAGGCTCTGCCATCCCCGGCGAAAAGAGTGCAGGGCCCCGAGAGCAGCGGGGGATGAGGAAGAGGCGGCGATGGCGGTGCGGAAGTGGCAGCTGCGGTGCATTTGCGTCACTCCTCCCTGCTGCATGCTGGGAAACTGAGGCCCGAACTGCTCTGGAGAGCCAGATGCAATAATGAAAAGAGTCACACCTGGCTCCTGAGCCATAGGTTCCCTACCCCTGCACTAGAGGCTTGGGAAATCCTAGGCCGAAGCAATCCAAGCAGGCATTCTTGGCATCTGCTACATTTAGCAGTATTATTATACCAACAGTTCAAAGGACAACAGAAGCTATTGGCCAGCCTAAGCTGCATAGGAGAGAAGATGAAGACAGTTTGTAAGCAACAATTTATAATCCATAACTTTACATCAGAGGCAAAAGACTTTCTAAGATTCCAGAGAGATGCCTGCAGCCAGCAAAATCTCCTTTTGTAATGTATTGTTTTAAGTTATGATAATTCCAGGTAGAGGCAACCTTTTATTCATCTTGTTTCACTAAACTCATTTGGTTATCTTTTCACCTTGCCTAAAGTGCCCCTGTCTGGTAAGGGTCTTAATCTGAGGAGACCTATTCCAGTGATCTCTGGGCAGGGGCTAAATGGCGGTAGGCACAGGCCGAATGCGAGAGCAGGCCTGAGTCGCGTAAAGACTCAAACCCGCTCTGTCCTGCAGCCTATCCCAAGGCACACTGCAGGCTTCCAGCTTCCTCTCCTTCCTCTCTGGTGCTGGTGAATGCAAGATCCGTTAGAAACAAGACAGCGACCATCAACGAATTTTTCTCGGACTTGGGGGCTGATCTCTATTGTGTCACGGAAACCTGGTTAGAAAATGGATATGAGATCTTCCTGCACGAATTAACACCTCCAGGCTACACTGTCACCCACCAGAATAGGAACGGGAGGCAGCGGCGGGGGGGGGGTGGGCTGTTGCCATGCTCTCCTGTGATCTATAATCTCCCAGAGCAGTGCCAGCATTGAACACCTTGGGGATCAAAAGCACCGGGTTGGTGTGGGATTCACAGGAGAGAGTAGCCTTTCTTTTAGTGTACCGTACGCCTAGCGCACCAGCAGAAAGCCTACCCCTGCTGCTTGAGACTGTGTCGGACTGGGCATTGAGGTTCCCCAGACTTATTGTTCTGGGGGACTTCAATGTCCACGCCGACACAGCCTCCCTTCTCCAGCAGCAATGGACCTCGTGTCGACCATAGCGACACTAGGAGTCTCACTTTGCAACATTGGGCCCACACACCGGGCTGGACATACCCTAGATTTAGTCTTCAGTGCTGGTATCCAAGTGATCCTAACCTCTGTCATCGAGGTCCCATGGTCGGATCACTGAGAATCCGGTTAGAGCTGCCCCCCCTTCCCGGCAAAGGCGCCAAACAGATTTGGGTTCGCCCAAAGAGACTTATGGAACCCACTAGGTTCCTGAATGTTCGGAGGGATCTGGAGCCTGCCAGCATCTCTGTCGAGGAGCTAGTAGACAACTGGAACATCACTTTGTCAAATGCTCTAGACAAGATTGCCCCTAGACGCCCTCTCCAACCCCATCGAAATCGATCACCTTGGTTCACCGAGGAGCTCCGATCGATGAAGCGGGAAAAGAGACGGCTAGAGAGCGTGTGGAGGAAGCTCCGTGACGAAGGATCGAAATCAGCTTATAAGCTTTTCATGGAGGCTTATGAGCATGCTATAAAGGAAGGAAAAATTCCTATTGCGCTTCCTTGATAGCGTCTGCAAGCTCACGCCCGGCACAATTATTCAGAATAATTCGGTCCTTGACGATGGTCCCTACCATCCCAATTAATGATGATCAGGCCCTCACTGCTGAGGCTTTTCAGAGCTACTTTGTGGACAAGATTGCGACCCTCCGCCGGGACCTTCCTGCCACAATTGATACAGTTAGTGAACTTGAGACTCCGTGGCCCTCCGCTGGGCCCACCTTTGACCGGTTCCAACCACTGGACGCAGAAGCTGTCAATAGGATTGTTACTGCAGCTCATCCAACCACATGCTTCCTCGATCCGTGCCCTTCCTGGCTGGTGAAAGCCAGCCTGGAAGGGCTACGTGACCCTCTATTGAAGATTATCAATGCCTCCTTTGAGCAAGGAGTGTTTCCAGAGGGATTAAAAGAGGCTGTGGTTTCTCCATTGCTGAAGAAATCGGGTTTAGATCCAGCGGTCCCTTCCAACTACCGCCCAGTGTCGAATTTACCGTACCTGGGCAAGGTGGTTGAGAGGGTAGCAATGGAGCAGTTTCAGTCTTTCCTAGATGATTCAACTTGGCTTGACCCTTTCTAGTCCGGCTTCTGTTCGGGGCATGGGACGGAGACGGTTTTGGTCTCCATCACAGACCAGCTGCGTTGCCACCTGGATCAAGGCGGATCGGTGCTGCTTGTGCGCTGCTTGTGCGCTGCTTGTGCGCTGCTTGTGCGCTGCTTGTGCGCTGCTTGTGCGCTGCTTGTGCGCTGCTTGTGTTATTGGACCTCACAGCAGCGTTTGATACAGTCGATTATGATCTTTTGACGCACCGTCTTGCCGGGGCCGGGGTGAGGGGGACGGCTCTGAACTGGCTGTCCTCCTTCCTCTGAAACTGGACACAGCGAGTGAGGAGGGGTGAGGTGGTCTCTGGGGGTTCCCCCCTGATTTGTGGGGTTCCCCAGGGGACCGTTCTTTCCCCTCTATTATTTAACATCTACATGTGACCACTTGCCCAGTTAGTACGCAGCTTTGGGCTAGACTGTCATCAGTACGCCGATGACACCCAGCTCATTCTGAGGATGGAAGGCCGGCCCGACTCTGTACCTAATAATTTCCATCTTTGCCTCGAAGCTGTTACTGGATGGCTGCGAACCAGTAGGTTGAAGGTGAATCCAGCCTAGACAGAGATCCTTTGGCTGGGTCGCCCGGGCATTGGGGACCTCCAACTTCCAACTCTGGATGGTGTGGCTCTATGCCCGTCGTCAACAGTAAAAACCCTTGGAGTCCATTTGGACACCTGGCTTTCCATGGAGACTCACGTCTCCATGGTTAGCCGGGTTGCGTTTTTCCCCCTCCGCCAGGCTCGGAAGTTGGCCTCCTACTTGTCTCGACGCGACCTAGCCTCAGTGATCCAAGCTAGGGTCATCTCAAGGTTAGACTACTGTAACGCCCTCTACATTGGCCTACCTTTGTCGGTGACCCGGAAACTTAAGCTGGTGCAGAACGCCGCAGCCCGGGTGCTCACAGGCACCCCCCATTACACCATGCCTATTCTGCAGGAACTGCACTGGTTGCCCGTTGAATTCCGGATCACATTCATAGTGTTAGTCTTGACTTTCAAGGCCTTGTATGGTCTGGGGCCAGTGTACCTGAGGGACCACTGAGATCAGAAGATCAAGATCTACTCCTCATCCCGAGTGCCAAAGTCTACCGCCTCACCTCAACGAGGAGGAGAGCATTCTCCATCATTGCCCCTACATTATGGAACTCTTTACCATCAGAGATCAGGTCGCTCTGCGATCTTTTGGCTTTCCGGAAAGCCTGTAAGACCTGGCTGTTCCGGCAGGCCTTTACCCTCTAAACTGGCACTAACCAAGTTGATTTAGCTTGGTAATCTCTAGTTAAGTACTGTTATTAATGTCTTGATGCCCTAATGTGTAATGTTTTAATGCTTTTAATGTTTTACTGTATTATTCATGGTTTGAATTGTGAGCCGTCCCGAGCCACCTGGGAGTGGCGGCCAAGAAATCGAACAAACAAACAAATAAATAAATAAAAATAAAAATAAATCTTGACAGAAGGTATACAGATAGCCCCCGCGTAAAGTTTTTCCCAAAGACTTGGGCGTGCCATCACATTACGTATTCAGAAGCCTTTCCTTCAAATTTGGTAATTATTGGCTTTTTTGTGTTGGCAAACAACATAAACTACTGTTTGTATTTGCTTAGGGATTCTGGAAACTCTAGTCCAAAACATATAACTTTTACCCTCTGTTTTTCAGGATCTGTGCAGCTGTTCATGGGATGAACTGCAGATGGCAGCTTCTTCGTGAAGTTTGTATTCCTCATATACATTTTGCATAATGTGCTTAAATGGCTGAATATTGCAAATTAAGTCTTCCAAGTTTTTGGAAGGGGAGCTGGACTGTAGTGTAATTAAAGATAGAAACAAGAAGCCTCTGCACTAGTAAGTAAGCAAAAGGGACAGGCCCTTTCCACTGAAAGTAGGAGAGCTATGCAGATGTCACTGAAAAATGAGTCTGTAGTTGTAAGTAAGTATGGCAGAACACTTTAAAAAAGGTATATCATTTGTTTGTTTGCAATCAGGGCCGGACCTAGGTAATTTTAAATGGTAAGCGAACAGTATTTTGGCGCCCCCCAACCAATCACTACACACTAGCTGAACCCGGCACGCGTTGCTGTGCCCTATGTTGGTGATGTGAGAATGTCAGGGTATGTATGGTGTGGAAGTGAAGTGAGCTTGTTTGTTGTGTGTATATGTATGTGTGTGTATGTGTGTTTATAGTTGTATGTGTGTTTGGTGTTTTGGGGGTTTGTGTGTATGTGTGTGTGCAGGTTTTGGTTTGTGTTTTTGTGTGTGTGTATATATGTGTGGGTGTATAGTTCTTGGTATGTGTGTATATATTTGTGTGTTGTTATCTGTGGGTGTTTTGTGTTTGAGTACGTGTATATATATGTGTGTGTTTGTGTATGTATATGTATGTATGTGTATATATGGAGAGGTGGTGATATGTGTGCGTATATATGTGTATGTATTATTGTGGTTGTGTATGTATAGGTGTGTAGATTTGTATAGGTGTGTCTTTGTATGTGGTTGTGTGTTTATATGTTTGTGTTTATATGTTGTTGTGTAATTATGTGTGTGTGTGTGTGTGTGTAGAGGAGGAGGCCGAAGAGGAGGGCGTAGGGGAACCGGTCGATCTCCCTCCCTCGCATCAGAGGAGAGGCGGTTGAGGGCTCTCCTACGCCGGCCGCCGCCTCCCTTCTGCTAAGGAGGCCGCAGGGAGAGAGACGGTGCGGCTCCCCCTCGGCCTTGTTCCTGGGCAGCGGAATGGAGGCGGCGGGTAGCGGCGGAGAGCCCTTTGGCGCCTGTCTTCCGCTGGCCGAAGAGGAGGGCGAAGGGGAACCGGGGAGGAGGGCGCAGGGAGAGGGGTTGCCCGGTTCCCTTTCGGGGTCCTCCTCGGCCAGCAGAAGAGAGGCGGGAAAGGGGTCTCCGCCGCTACCCGCCGCCTCCATTCCGGTGGCCGAAGAGGAGGCGGAAGGGAGAGAGACGGCGCCACTTTCCTCCCGGCCCCATCCCCGGGGGAGAACGGGAGGAGGCAGCGGAGGGGGCGGAGGATGCGGCCATGGCGGCGGTAGTTTGTGGCTGCTTTCGGAGAAGGCGTGGGCGGCTAGGGGACTTCGGCTCCCAGAAGGCTTTGCGCGGCCATTGTGGTCTATTTCCGGTGCTGTCTCCGCCCTTATTTGGAGTGAGCCGCGCGGAGCCCTCTGGGAGTTGTAGTCCCGTGGGTGTGCCGTTCTCCCTCGGAGTTTTGTTGGCTCTCCTGGTGGAGGGTCGTGCGGGCGGGACCTTGGCGGCGTCCTCCCGGGATGTTGGTGTTTTGTGGCATGCGGCGTCCGTGCTGGTGTGGTCCGGGGGCCGCGTGGAGGATGTGGCTTCCTTGGTCTCAGGAATGTTTGGTAAGCGGCGGAGGAGGGGGGCATGGCGTCGGATGTTGCGCATGCGTGGTATTGATTGTTTTATGGCGGCCATGTTGTGTGTGCGGTGTTTTGCGCATGCGTAGTTATGTTGTGTTTCGGTGGATGTTTTGGGGGTGTTGTGTGTTGTTTAGGGGTGTTTTAGTGGGTGGATGATGTACCTAGTGGTATGGATAAGTGGCCCTGTGATTTTCGTGTGTGTGGGGAATGTAGTTTTGGCGTGCATTTGCCCCGTTGCACGACCACTTCCCATATATATATATATATAGAAAGGCCTTGCCTCCAGGAAGAGAAAACCAGCCAGAACCATAGAGAGATCAAACCGGAAGTCCTAGAGCGGCTGGAGGACTCAGGAAAAAGCGCTTTAAACTGCAGGGAAAGGAGCCTGGAAAGGGCTGCCGTGCGGGTGGCCCCTTCCCGCTAAGAAATAACCCGACCCAGGCTTGTCGGCTTATATCTTAGCGGGGAAAGGACTGCCGTCTTGAGCGGGCCCCCCTTCCTGCTAAGATATAACCTGACCCAGGCTTGGGTCGGCTTATATCTTAGCGGGGAAAGGGCTGCCGTGCGGGCGGCCCCTTCCCGCTAAGAAATAACCCGACCCAGGCCTGGGAAACAGGAGAAACTCGGCCCGGGCTGCTTCCAAAAGCGCTTTGGAAGCAGCTCGAGCCTTGATTCGGAGGAATTTCCTCCTGTTTCCCAGGCTGTCTCTCAGAAGCGGAGGGAGAGCCTGGAGAACAGGAGGAAATTCCTCCGATTGGGAACTCGCAGGGGTTAAGGGAGGCATCGATGCCACCCTTTGCTCCTGCGAGGTCCCAATCCAACCCGTATTCCCTTAATACGGGTTGGATTCTGACCTGGCAGGGGGAAGGGAGACATCGATGCCACCCTTCCCCCTGCGAGCTCACAATCCAACCCGTGTTAAGGGGAGCACAGGTTGGATTGGGCTTCAGTCGGCTGATATCTTAGCCAAGAAGAGGCCCTCCGCTGAAGTTGGCCCATGCCATATATATATATATATATATATTATATATATATATATATATATATATTCCTTCCCACCATTTTCCCTGCTCTATTCCTATTTGTGTGGGTCTGTACATTCACCATCCTTCCTTCCTCCTCACCCTTTCCCTTGCCCCCTTCCTATTCTCTTTCCCCTTCTTACCTTCCCCTTCCTCCCCTCTCACCCTTTTCCCTCCCCTCTTCCTATTCTCTTTTTGTGGGGGGGTCCTGCAGCGATCAATACTGTCCCCCCATGTTGTTTAATATTTACATGAAGCCACTGGGAGAGATCATTCAGAGTTTTGGGGTTAGATGCCATCTGTACGCAGATGATGTTCAGCTCTATCACTCCTTCCCACCTGTCACTAAGGAGGCTGTGCAGGTCCTGAACCGGTGCTTGGCTGCTGTGTCGGTCTGGATGAGGGCAAACAGATTGAAATTGAATCCTGACAAGACAGAGGTACTCCTGGTCAGTCATGAGGCCGAACAGGGCATAGGGTTACAGCCTGTGCTGGAGGGGGTTACACTCCCCCTGAAGACAGGTTCACAGATTGGGAGTGATTCTGGACTCATTGCTGTGCCTGGAACCCTTCAGGGGTTGGAAGGACAGGGTATAAATATAGGAAATAAATAAATATTTTTTTTTTAATGGCAGTGTAGAAGGAGGCCCAGAATCCTTCTTGGGGAGTTCTGAGAATTGTAGACCAAAAGTTGACTTTTCTAAATTTATTTCCTTTGAGGTGCCTCTTATAATGACAAAAAGCTCCTCACCCCATTATTCAGTCTTACTGATATAATAATAATAATACACTTTATTTATATTCTGCTCTTCTCACCACGAAGGGGACTCAGAGCGGATTAAATCACACATACGGCAGACAATCCCTGCCAGTAGCCGTACAGATACAATACAACTCATACAACTTTTGAAGGATTTCTTCTGGCTGTCACAGGGTGCATCATTACATCACAAGGGGGTGCTGTTGCTTCATCCTCATGACGGAGGGCCTCTGTTCCACTGTTCCGCATTCCACCTTCTGACATTCCACCTTCCACCTTATTTATTCAGGTGTTGTAAAGTCCTTACTGAAAAGAATCCTCCCCCGCTTTTGGCAGGTTCCCAGTTCATCTAATCACAGCTGTTTTCGAACTGCTGGGTGAACAGTGGACAGGGCTCACAGCTGGGTGTCCAAGCCAGCTCGGGAATCGAACTTGCAACCTTCAGATTGCAAGCACAGCTGTTCTTACCACTGTGCTATCTCTCCGGCCTTCTCCTACTGTGACTCCATAACAAATTCCAAAATGGTGCCCCTTCTGTCCATCTACTTCTGCAGTTTTTCCTCTGATAACTGAACCCAACACAGCTTTCCAAGACATCAGATTTTTCCAAAGCAATCCTGGGAAAGGTTGCCTGGATAAACATATTTGCTGTTACTTGTTACAGCAAAACAAACAAAACAAAAACAAACAAAACAACAAAAACGAAAGGATGGAAAAAAGTTTGACTTGGCCCAGAAATAATTGCAACAGCAAATCCCGCTTACACCCCCATTACTTGTCAGTACATGTGTGTATGTTAAAACTGAACATTGCATCGTGATGTAAACTGTCTTGCAAAGAGATGGATGTGTTTTTAATGTGGTGTGAGTCAGAATTTTCTGCAGCAGCCCTGTAAAAAAATATTTACAGCTGCAGCACATCGTGGACAGGGGTTATTTCAGTCTCCCCAGGATTTTCCGCCAAAGAGGTTTGCCAGCACATTGGTTTCAGTTTTGATTGCCAGAAATCATATGGCATAAGTGAAGTATGAGCGTCAGCATCTGTGCTTGCGTGGGTCTTATAAAAAGCTTGGTAATTCCTCAGTGGCCACAGTAACTGCACAAAATAGTAAAAAAGACTTGTAATACCTAAAGTTACAGAAGAAAGCCAGGGTTACAGCTGAATATTAAGAAGGCTAAAATAAGAGCCACACATTACATATTAGGTTGTTGTGAGTTTTCTGGGCTGTATGGCCATGTTCCAGAAGCATTCTCTCCTGACGTTTCACCTGCATCTATGGCAGGCATCCACAGAGGTTGTGAGGTCTGTTGGCTTAAGTCCTTCATTAACCTCACTTCCTAATTGGATGATCCAAGCGGTTTCTCTTTGTTTGAGAAGTTTTGTATGGTCTGCATACGGTTTATTGTTAACCCTTTCCAGAACTAAAGGACTTAACGATTGCCTCTCCCTAAACGCCATACTCAATAAGTAATTAAGCAATTACCGCGTCTAATTATTATGGCCTTTAAATAACCTGTTAACCACTACTCGCATTTACCATTCCCCCCTTGGATGGAACACGTTGTTCTCCTTAATTATTGATGACTACTACCGGTATTATGGGTAAATATTTGGTGCCTATTCTTACTATACAGTACCGTTTTCTGTTCAGCTTTATATTAATTATTATTCTAATTGCTGATTTTTCAAGATTGCCTATACTGTGGGGACATCTATTTGATTATACGAGAGCCCTGAGGAAGTTTTCTTCGAAATGGCCCATAAAGCCGGCACCGGTACAGTGCTTCTGCTGTTGGCAGCCTGTTCGTCCCGCCAACCTTTGCCTTAGAAGGTTCACGCCCTAATTGTGCAGCTCGGTATCACGGCTTGCTTTGTCCTGGTGGAGCTTATTCGCCCACGGGAGCAGTTTCTACTATTGGATTACTGCAAGTACTCTTATGACTTCTTGTGCTCTTCTCCCATTTGGGAAACATCACTACGGAAATACTCCGGATTATAAGTGACTCTGAGCCCTTGGCTCAAGAACGGGACTATTAGGAGTCCGCTAAAACTTTGAAATTACTATATTGTTTAAGTTACTATCTCAGGTGCAGCAAATTGTTATAATAGTGTGTATCTGAACACTTTATTGACATTTCTCATAATATGTATTATTGTCCTTTGTGATATATAGCTGCACTATCTTTTGTTAGTTATTATATCCCATTTACAAGCCATCTAACTTACTGTCAGTGTTTTCCTGTGGATTCGTGAACGGTTTAACCCACTGTTTGTTACATGAAAGTATGAAGATTCAGCCAAATTTGGAAACCCAAACACTCTTTATGTACGCATAGCTGTATAGTTGTACTTGGGATTCCCATCTCTGTGTTGATCACATAATAAACTGCTATTGCAAAACTTTCCACTAGGTGGTACTATAAGATGGACCCAAAATCTCTTGGCTTGGATTTTAGCATCAGAAGCTTCAACATTTGTAGTTTTAGGAGGAGAAATTGCTAACATTTTACTGTAACGTCAATTTTTTGTACAATTATCTTTATATAGATTGTGGCAATAATATTTGTTGGGCCTGGGGTCTGCAAAACTGAAGCTGGACTGTTGTTATTTTGATATC
The DNA here is from genome assembly GCA_030556195.1 of Anolis apletophallus. NCBI lineage: Eukaryota > Metazoa > Chordata > Lepidosauria > Squamata > Anolidae > Anolis > Anolis apletophallus. The sequence goes on along the minus strand of JARBWK010000002.1, from coordinate 195,413,288 downwards.
CCCCAGTATTGTCTGTGGTTACATACTGGTACCTTCAAAATGTCTTGATTTGCCAGGGACTATTTCAATTAATTCTCAGCCTCCCATTCTTTTCAGCTGCTTTCAACATGTCCCAGTTTCATTCTCCTCCTCCCCACCTTCCCTCTTTGTTCTCAACTTACTTCAAGTGCTGCAAACTGAGTTCAAGAAATAACTGCATGTGGATCAAGGAGTGGGAGAGGGCAAAATCCTTCTCTTCCCAGTAAGTTCAGGCAAAAGCAATCTGCTGCAGGCTCTTCAAGTTTGTATGTTTGTTCCTATTTATTACTTTTGCCCTTTTCATTTCAATTTCATTTTATTTCATTTCAATTTATTATTTGATGAGTCGCTCTCCACCGGAGCGCTCTGGGCGACTTACACGGCAATTGTTGCACTTCAGACAAGGAGCACCCCCCTAGTTCACACACACAGCAGACAGTCTGAGTAATAGGCTTTTATTGAAACAAATATAGTGTCCAACAAAAGGGTTAAAAGAAGATCAATTGTAAAATATATCCAAGGTAAAATCACACCGTTCAATTAGTCCCAAAATCCAAAAGACAAAGGTAGCAAGCTTGATGCAAATCCCATAAATGATACAAGGCAGCTTTGGAAGCAAAACGTGCACAGAGGCCTAGGCAAAAATCAAGGGCATGGTAATCTGAACGACAATTGGAATCTAAAGACAATTTCCCAAGCAAGCTCTAATACGGACAAATTAGTTTCGGTTTCCCAAACGGCCACTACGTCGTAGACTGGGAGCCTGCCGAGATTCTCGAATGTTATCCCTATGATTGAATGTAAGCTCGTTAAAATTCCCAGGTGTTCCGTTATCAGTCTGAAGACCTTCAGACTCCTTTTTAAATTTTATTTTTATTGATTTTCCAATATAGACAAAACAACATTACAAGGGGCGGAGAAGTAGGGTTGGGGTGGGGGCGGGATGGTAGGGGGTGGGTGGGGGTGGGGGAGGGGGCACAGACAAGGATTCACAAAGGACTTCCCAAAGACAACCCATGTGTCGACAGAATTTCCAGCGCCGTTCTCCCTTTCGTTGTGCCTACAGTAGTCGAGTATTGTTTTGTTTTATGCTTCTCTTAAAGCTCGTTTAGCTCTACTGTAACTTTACTTCCTTTGCTTTGTAGATATTGATTGAAGGGTGCCCAGTCAATTTTCTTCTTTTGATTATTTGTGTTCTGGATTAGAGAGTCCATTTGTATCATGTCTAAAATCTTCATTAGCCAGTCTTCTACTGTGGGGATGTTTTTCTGCTTCCAGTATCTTGCGAGGGTTATGCGTGCGCATGCACTGAGCACAAAAAGCATTTGGTCCTGGTTTTCAGTGAGGTTTTTATTTGTGAAGCCTAGTAAGTAAATCTGGGGGTCTAACTCGAATTTGACCTTTAGGATCTTCTGCGTTTCTCTGTGGATTTCTTTCCAGTATTTCTTTAGCCTTCTACATCCCCACCATTGGTGGATGTAGGTACCTGCTTCTTTGCCGCATTTCCAGCAGCTGTTGGGTAACCTTTTATCAAATTTAGCTATTTTGGTCGGGCACAAGTGCCACCTGTATTGCATTTTGAGCCAGTTTTCGGTTATGTCTGTTATCTTGGTGTATTTTAGTTTTTTTGACCAGATCTCTTCCCATTGATGGAGGAAAATCGTTTGTCCAAGATCTCTTGCCCAGCTCACCTGGCAACTCTTCACTCGTTCCTCCTCAATGGACCAGCTTAAAAGTAATTTGTAAATGATACTAATATTTTTCTTTTTCTTTTTTACCGCTGGTTCCCACATACTGTCTTCCATGAACCCGTGTTTTTTGTCTATTTTATATCTGTCGTTTATCTGGAAATAGTGGAACCATGTTATTGTTGGGTATGTCAGGCATAACTCTTCCATTGTTTTGATTTCCCAGTTGTTTTGAGCTGTTTTCTTTAGTATTTGCTTGTATGTCAACCATGTTTCCCCAGCCAGTTCCCTCTTATGGAAAGCCTCCATGGGAGAAATCCAGAGTGGTGTGTGCCTATAAAATCTTGGTTTGTATCTCTCCCAAGTTCTAAGTAGGGCCGCTCTAATATAATGATGGCTAAAATTCTTTTCAATTTTCTCCTTATTATACCAGATATAAGCGTGCCATCCTGCACGCAGATCGTGTCCTTCTAATGTCGTTAGTCTTGTGTTTTGTAATAGTGCCCAGTCTCTGATAGCAACAAGGTTACATGCCTCATAGTAGAGTTTCAGGTCCGGTAATCCCAAACCCCCTCGTTTTTTCTCATCCGACAGTGATTTTAGATTAATCCTTGCCTTTTTATTTTTCCAAATAAATTTTCTCAGATCTGTGTTCTATTTTTTAAAGAGGCGGTCGTTTCTAATTACTGGGATTGTCTGGAATAAGAAAAGCAGCTTCGGTAATATGGACATTTTAATAATGGCGATCCTGCCTAGCAGGGAGATGTTTTGTTTATTCCATTTTATTAAATTTCCTTGAATCTGTTTCCAAACCGGTTCATAGTTGTTTTGGATCAGCTGTATATTGTTTGCAGTCAGGACTATTCCTAAGTATTTGACCTTTTTCTCAATTTTTATTCCTGTTTTGAGCTGTAATTGATTTTTTTCCTCTTCGTCTAGGTGTTTGGTTAAAAATTTAGGTTTTTGCTTATTTAGCTTGAAGCCCGCTAGGGCCCCAAATCGCTCGAATTTATATAGCCACTTTTCTATATTGGGTAATGGATTTTCTATACTGCACACAATATCATCAGCATAAACCCTGAGTTTGTACTCTTGGGCTAGCACCCGAGTGCCTCTTAGTTCTTTATCCTGGTTTATGTCTTTGACTATCGTTTCCATTATCAGAATAAATAGCAGAGGCGACAAGGGGCACCCCTGCCGCACTCCTCTGTTAATTTGAATTCCCCCCCCCCTTTCCTGGCCGTTGATGATTAGTGTGGCTTCCTGTTTATGATATAATGCTTCTATGATATTTTGGAACTGGAACCCCATGTCTAATTCTCTTACTAGCAGTTTTAAATATTCCCAATTGATTTTATCGAACGCCTTCTTGGCGTCGATGAATAAAAGCGCCATTTTTTTTCATTGTGCCTTTCATAATACTCTAAAGTGTTTATGATGGCTCTCGTACTCTCCTTGAGTTGCCGTCCTGGTAAAAAACCTGTCTGGTCAGACGATGCCCAATCCTTTAGAAAGGTTTTGACTCTGTCGGCGACTATGGAGGCAAAAATCTTGTAATCCGTGTTTAACAGGGATATGGGCCTGTAGTTCTTCATGTTCGTCTTTTCTGAATTTTCTTTATGTATTATGGTAATATTTGCCTTTTCCCATGATTTTGGTATCTCCTTAGTTACCCTTATATCATTAAATATATCGTGGAGCATCCCAGATAATTCATTCTTGAAGGTTTTGAAGTACAGGGCTGTGTAGCCGTCTGGTCCTGGCGTTTTGTTATTTTTGAGATTATCAATTCCCTTTTCAATTTCTGCCATTGTTATTGGGTTGTTAAGTAATTCTCGCTGTTTCTCTGTGATTTTGGATATCCCCAAACTACCTAGGTATTCTGCTATCAGATCCTTTGATGGTTTCTCTCTTTTATATAACTCTTGGTAGAATTTTGAGAAGGCCTCTGCTATTTCTTTCTCTTTAGTATATTGCCTGCCCTCGTGCTCTATTCTTGTAATATAGGTCTGGTTCTTTTTTTCTTTTATTTTTCTAGCTAGCCATTTGCTGATCTTGTTGGCGTTTTGAAGGTAACCGGCCCTTACGTATTTCAGCTGCCTTTCTATCCTTTCCGTCTGCAGTAGCTGCAGCTGTTTTTTAAGGAGTGTTAAGTCTTTCTGCGCTCTACTGTTTGTTGGTTTCTTTTTTAAGATTTCCTCTTTCTTTCTTATTTCCTCTATGGTCTCCTGCTCTTTTTTATTGAGCTGCTTATTTCTCCAGTTATTCAATTGTATAAAATTGCCACGCATCACCGCCTTCATTGCCTCCCATTGAGTGATCTTACTGGTTTCTTCCCCTTTATTTATTTCAAAATATTCCACTAGTTGTTTCCTTGCCCATTCTATGTCTCTCTGGTTTCTAAGTAAACTGTCCTTTAACTTCCATCTGTATTTGGGTTTTCCCCCTTTAAGTTGGATATCCAGCGAATTATGGTCAGAAAAAGTATTTGTTGTAATCTCTATTTTATTTATTTTTATTGACATTGTTTTAGTGATCCAGGCCATGTCTATACGACTCCAAATCTTGTGTCTTCCTGAGAAGAAAGTGTAATCTCTCGTTAAACCATTGTGGATTCTCCAGGCGTCTATTAGGTTAAGCTCCTGTAGGGTATTTAGGAATTGTTTAGGCAGTTGGCTACTCTTCGTAGTGACTTTTGGTGTTTTATGTGTTTTATCAATCTCTGCATTTGTCACTCCATTAAAATCCCCAACCATCAATAGCTCATCATATTCTTGCTTATCAATTTCCTTTTTTAGCTCCTTAATGAATTTCAATTTTGGTCCATTTGGACAATAAATATTGCAAAGGAGTATCTTTTGATTGTTTATTTCCACATGAATTCCCACGAACCTCCCGCTCATGTCTTTGAAAGCTAAATTTGCAGTATACTTCTGATTAACATATATTGCAACCCCACATTTTTTTTCTCGCCCACCGAGTAATAGACCTTTCCTAACTTTGGTTGTTCCAAGTATCTCGTGTGGCGGCTAGCGACGTGTGTTTCTTGTAGCGCTATTATTTCATAGCTCTTTTTCTTCAAAAAATCTGTCACTCTTTTTCTTTTATTCGGTGAGTTAAGACCGTTTACGTTGCATGAGTAGATTCTAAGGGAAGTCATCTTGGTATTCCAATTGGTCGGTCAGTCCTTCCGTAGGGTCTTGGTCTTGCATGGCCACTAACTGGTAATTCTCCGGAGAGAATTTCCTTAGTCTTTTCAGGTTCCTCTTTTAAGGACGTTCCTGGAGAGTCTATTTCTTCTAACTCGTTTGCACCTTCCTCCTCCTCTTCTAACTCACCCTCCTCCTCTTCCATTTCTCTATTTGCGATCTTTTTCGTCGGTTTCCACTCTTTTCTTTGTCTTTGATCTTTGCTTTCCTCTTTCCAGGTTTTTGTGGGGTTTTCTTCCTGTTTCCTTCCTTGTCCGGTGTGTCTGTCCTTCTGTATATGATTTTCGAAAAAGGCTCTAGCTTTTTCAACTGTGTTTAGCCAATATCTGGTTTTGTTGAGGGTAACCGTTAGCCCCTCTATCTTCTCCCATCTGTAGCGTATTCTTCTCTTCTTTAACTCTTCAGTTAAAAAGTTGTACTTTCTACGCCAAGCGATGGTTTGTTGTGATACTTCTTTCATGAATATTATTTTTTATCTTTGTAATGAATTGTTTTCTTAACGCATTTTTGCAAAATCTCATCTCGTAAGCTCTTTCGGGTGAAGGTGATTATCGCGTCTTTGGGTGTTTGGTGCTTTTTGGCGTACTCCGTGTTGATCCTATAGGTCCTGTCCACGTCGTTGCTAATGATCTCTGGGTCAGTTTCCGTGAGATCGGCTATGATGTCTATTATAACCGTCTTGAGATTTTCGTTTTGGGATTCCACCAGGTTCCTAATTCGCAGTTGAAACTCAAGTGTTTTATTTTCCATTAACTCCATCTGTTGTTGTACTCTTTGATTTATTAGTTCCATCTTGTCCACTTTGCCTTCGAGCTTTGTCTGTGTTTTGGTAAGCTTCTGATTGTCCTGTTTAACTTTATCCAGGTCTTCCTTTAGTATTTTCAAATCCTGCTTAAGATCCTTCCTCAAGTTTTGGATTTCTGTCTGGAGTTCTATGTGTTGTCTGTCCTGTTTTTGAGATATATTCCTGATTTCCTGTAGCATCTCCTTGAAGGTAGAATCCTCAGGTAGTGATTCCCTTCTGTTCTGTATCCTGGTGGTTGTGCTGCCTCTCGTCCTGGATGTATGCATCCTCACTTGGAGTTTTGGGCTTCTGCCCTCCCCTTCAATTAGTAATCGCTGGGCACCAGGTTCTTACCTTGACCCTGTGTCCTCTCCGTTCCTTTCCGCTTGCTGTTTAGTGCTTACTGCTTCTACATTCCCCGCACTCCCACTGGTTTCTTCTGGTTTCCTGAAGTCTTGTTGCCCTGGCGACCGGGAAGCCTTGCCTCCTCCTTCCTCTGTTTTCCTCCCGCTAGCTCCACTCTTATCTTCTGCGCTCCTCCCGCTATGTCCCCCCCCTTCTCGTGGGTTACAAACCTCGTCTCGCGAGTTCGCCGAAGCCTTGCCCAGATCTCACGGTCTCTTCAGCCTCTCGTGGTGTCTCACGGGGCTTTGGGCGGGACTTCGGGCGAGGCTCCTCCCCTTCCGGGTTCTGCTCTGGGAGAAGACGAGCACGGGGGGGCTGTAATATGGCACCCACGTCGGCGTCTTCAAGGTCATCCGACTCTCTCCTCTCCCGTCGCCCCTCGAGCGCTGTGTCCTCGCGCCCCTGCGCCTCCCGGGTCTCCCGCTCTCCGGCCGGTCACCCTCCAGTCGCGCCTCCGGTCGCACCTCTCACCTCAGACCACACCGAATCTGGCTTCTTGGTTACCACAGGTTTTTTTTTTTCGCCGAGCCTCCTATCTCTTTCCTCTCCTCACCTTTTCTGCTTCTTCTCCTGGGCTGTTTGCCGGGTAGGGATTCTCTGTTTTCCAGTCCCCTCTTTGTCTCTTGTCTCCTCTTTATCTCCTCTCCCGGTTCTCTCTTTCTCTCTATGGAATATCGCAGGTCTTTAAAGTCTTTAAAGTTTCCCAATCTTTCTTCTCAATTGCACATGGTTGCTTAGCTCTTGCATCACCTTCCTGCTCTTGGTTTAGGTTCACTCAGTTATGAGCCGGTGGCTAGTGGAGCTGCTTGAAACCTGTCGGTTTCTGTCCTAAGGCGCTCGGCCTGACCCTTCGCTCCATTACCGGGTGTTCTAGGGGGACCTACCTTGAGGGCAGAACCCCCTTTGACACCATCGGCCGGCCTGCGAATAGGTTCTCACCCAGTGAGCTTCCTCTGTCTCGTCTGGGAAGGAGAAAGTCTCTCCTTAGCCAAGATCGCCCTGGATTGTCCCCTGGAGCCCCAGGAGACACGTCTCCACCATGCAGCCACCAAACCGGAAGTCACCTTCAGACTCCTGAACACAAGAATGCTAATCTAATACAGCCCTGGGAATTGGCCTATTCTCAGGAAAGCAAGCCTCACCTGAAAGTTCACTTTGCAGTTCAGAGTTCTCATCATCAGCATTTACATTAACAGCATTTTCATCATCAGCATTTACATTAACAACCCCATCATCCCTAGCATGCACATGAACACCAGGCTGAAAAACCACAGCAATAAAACAGCAAACATATCAACAATAAATCATAAATTAAAAGCTTTGACGAAAAGCCAAGTTTTTAGAACTTGAGAGAAAGACCGCAAATCAGGTATAGCTCTAATGTATGGAGGTAAGGAATTCCACAAGGTTGGATCAAGAACCAAGAAGGCTCTGCGCCTCGTGGAGTCCAGGCTCAGAGGTATTTAGGGCCTTGACCATGGATGGCCCTGAAAGTCAGAACCAGTGTCTTATAGGAAGCTTGATGTTCAATTGGGAGCCAATGGAGGTGTTGTAACACTGGAGCTATGTGATGTCTTATTGGTGTCTGAGTAAGATGATTTTTGAAAATTTTGTGACCCGCCGGGTTTGGCCCAAATTTTGGACCAAAATCAACATCTTCCAAACTTGAAGATGTTTGTAAATTTGGACTTTAATGAACCTGCCGGGTCAGGAAAACACTCAAATTTTGGACCAAATTCAAAATTTTCCCAAATTGATGATTTTTGAAAATGGGGTAGAGTGGGCGTCGGGGTGGGGAGGGGGTGGAGGGTGGTATCTGGAGTCCTGTAAGGAAAGCACTAGGCAAGGGTAGAGAGATAGAATAGAAAGCTTCTTATTGGGTCACTGGTATTATTCTCCTGTATCTGCTACAGTTCTCTTTGTTCTTCAAGTCATCCCTTCGTTCTTTCTGTTCGTCTTCTTTAGTTGTCTGTTCTTATCAGATCGCCTTATAGCTCTTGAAGCTATTATCTTCTTCTTTATTATTATTATTGTTGTTATTATGTTCGCTCCTAAGTTCTTAAAACCCTTCAGCCAAATAGTTAGAGTCCTCATGTCCATTAGCCGTTCCTTGTCGATTAGGTAACTACCGTAGTTCTGATTGATTCTTTTTCCCTGGAGTCTTATCTACCCATTTTCTTTGGGGGACTCTGCTTCTTCCTCACCCACCTCTGGAGGATCACGGTTCCACAGCCCTTCACTTGTATTCAACACTATAGGGAGGGGCGCATTTTCTTTAAGGTAACCTTCCTTAAGGTATCCTTCTCTCCTCTTCGCATTTTTCCCCTTGTTTTTCCTTCTGTTGAGAGCTTTCCAATTTTATTGGCGTTGCCCTCTTAGGAAGCTTGATAGGATTTCTTTGGAGGGCAATAGTTATCCAGGTCTTGATGGGCTGTCTGACCGCATTCTGTGGCACCCCATCAGTATTTTTAACTCTCTGTTGGGGCTCTGATTGGTCCAATATTTCTTGCTTTAGCTTTAGCCCTTCACCTTTCTTCACTCTCCTCGTTAGTTCACCTTGTGTTGCTAGATCCTTTTCCTTAACATGTTCTGTTCCTTTTTTCTCCTTCTTCTCAGTCGTCCCCTTAGTGTTCTCTTCTTTGGTTGAGTCATCTCTCCCCACTTAAATTGCTCCTGAACCAAAGGGTTGTGCTCCTCCAGCCGGTCCAGCATTAGTTCCACCGTTTTTAGGGTGAGATCCTGCTTTTGTCCCAGCTTCTGCAATTTCTCCCAAAATGTCCTTCAGTGTTATAGAGGGTTGCTCTAAGTCTGGTCTCCTGCTTAGTGTAGACATTGTTATTTAGCAGTTGAGTGGATGTATTGCAGCGGGTTGGTATCTTTATTTCAGAGTTCCCTTATTGTGTTAGGAATGGACTTGACCTTTCCTTTTTTTTTCCTCCTTTGTTGTTTCCTCCTTTAATTCGCCGCCTTGGTTTTGTTTGCGCCTTTTTCCTCCGTCTTCCCGAGTTGTTGTTTTGCTCCCTATGTGTCTCTTTGTCGCCATCTTGGATCTCGGACTCTCCTCCCCTCTTTCCGGGGCTTATCGGGGCAACCCAGGGCCCTCGTGTGATCTTTCTTCCCTTTTCCTCTTCTTCTTTTTCTTTTCCTCCCGGTTGTCCGTCCGCCCCGATCCTCCCCTCGCGTTGCTTTACCCTTCAGGTCCTTGAGGATCCCTCGTCCGGCACCCCCGCCTCCCACTGTCCAGTCTCCCGTCCTCCGCTGTGCGCCCTCTCTTCCCTGGGTCTCCGTCTTATCCCCCCGCGGTTCAGGCACGTTTTCCCTTGTCTCTTTGTCTTCTCCCCTTGTCTGCGTGGGCTGGGCTGGCAGTAATTGCAGGCTTTTGGCCTGCTTCCCGCTTCACGTTCCGCCACCGTCGCTAGACTTTCCCGGGCCCTTTCGGTCTCCCTCTTGAGGAGGGGGGACTTTGGAGCCAGCGGTGAAAGACCCGGCCGCTGCCTCTGGGCTGCTTGTTGCTGCCTGAGGTGGGGGCGCGATTCGCCCCCTGGTCTGTGAAAGCGGTTGATGTAGTGAGGAGCACTCCCTACACCCGACCTGCTGCCATCTTTGCCCGCGCTCCCTCCGATTTTTTAAAATTTTGAATTTTGTGACCCGCCGGGTTTGGCCCAAATTTTGGCCCAAAATCAACATCTTCCAAACTTGAAGATTTTTGAAAATTTGGACATTTCTGACCCGCCGGGTTAGGAAAACGGCCAAATTTTGGACCAAATTCAAAATTTTCC